>JAZBQP010000026.1:0-122787 GCA_038407015.1 Ceratocystis ficicola | reverse complement strand
TTTATATAAGAAGCAAAAGAGTATGGCAGAAAAAAGAAAACGAGGAAAAGAAAGGGGGGGGGGGGGGGGGGAGGGGGGGGGTGGGGGGGGGGGGGGGGGGGGGAAGAAGAGAAGCTATCCAACCTGAAATCATCTCTCAAGTGATAAGAAGAGGAGTTAAGAGGAGGCTATGTGAGAAAGCCTGGGATATCCCCTGTTTTGCAGAGCGGTCAAAAAGTGCTAAGGTCATGTCCTTCCTTTTAGCTTTACTTGCGGCGCTCCTGTCTTCATGCAAGCGAGACACCAGGCTCAGACCAGACCTTTTCCCAGGCTTAGAGCTTGGGTAGGAAGGGCTGCTTGTTCTCTGGTACGGCAGCTCGTTGATTGACAACCAACTCTAAAGAGGGTTTGCTCCGCGAATCCCCGGCTACTTACTGAAAGGCGCTGGTGCTGAAGCTTTAATAGGATAGGCGCCCTTAAACCATAGAAGGATGGCAACGTCTCTCACCTAAAGTTGACTAGGCGGGTGGGCGAGGCAATTGAAGCTTTATCTCAAATCAAACATGATCAATTTGATGATGCCAGCTAACATCTAGGAAATTAACACATTTTTAGTATCAACTAGCTGGCAAAATGCCTTCCCGTCAGAGTGTGATTTGGATCATGGAAAAAAGACAGCCCAACTATTAGGACGAACTGTTTTGGCATGAATAGTGAGTCAGTGGGCTTGGGAGTTTTTAGACCTGACTGCGAAATTAGCTTGCTGTTGTTGTGGCAATGTGTCTGTTAGCTAGACGCATGCTAGATAGACCGTTCGTCTTGATGTGATAAAAGGATGACGATCTTCTTCTTTTTAGGAAAAAAAAAGGAACTGCCCACTTGGTTGGCAAAATCTCGTTTAACACAGGATTGATGCGGAAAAAAGGGTCTTGCCGTGGATCGAACACGGGACCTCTCGCAAGCGATGCCGTAGGGTTAACCCTAAGCGAGAATCATACCACTAGACCACAAGACCGGAATTTTTCGGGGATGTGGAAAACGTGTTTTATAGTTGGCTATATTCTGCGCCACAATCTGGGCTGTTTTTTGCCTTTTTTTTCTCCTTTTTTTCTATTTTCTATTTTCTTTGGTTTCTTTATTCCTCTTTTTCATCACGTTATTCGATCTTTGTGATTCTAGTTCTGTCGTTTTGCTGCGAAATAACAGTAGGTAGACGTGAAATAATACAATATTAATTCCAGTAAACGTCAAACATACTTAC
This sequence comes from Ceratocystis ficicola, assembly GCA_038407015.1. NCBI lineage: Eukaryota > Fungi > Ascomycota > Sordariomycetes > Microascales > Ceratocystidaceae > Ceratocystis > Ceratocystis ficicola. The sequence goes on along the minus strand of JAZBQP010000026.1, from coordinate 121,547 downwards.
ATCAAATTAGCGATTCGAATAGGTGTTAAATAAACTCAAACTCAAAGGCTGCTCAAATGTTCAACAAGCCGTTGGTGCTCTAGCATGTGACAGCTCGTGATGAAACTGGGGAAATCTAGCTATGTCTAGACAACATAGGAACTATGGACTGACTCCGCAACCCATTTACCGGAAACGGCACGGCACGGGATACAGCGGACGAGACAAGGTGGACCCTAAAAGCCCGGGAAGATGAGACACCTGGAAGGCCGGCCCAAATGCTGTGAGTTCTAGGGCACATGGGTGTAGGAGGCAACGAGCTAGCTAATTACGTTCGACTATGAAGAATGGTGGGACGAGTATAAAGGACACCGTAAACTCCACACTTGCGTTTCCACAGAAAGCCCCGTCTCGTGTTTCCCCATACAACGATACCATCTGGACGGAGCTGGGCTATATTCTCGTCTAGAATTGGTGACGCTGACTTGGACAAGTATCATGACCGATGGAGGCACGACTGTCTATGTAGGTACAATGCCTGTAATTAGACGAAAGAATAAGGCCACTGGCGGGCATGGAAGACTCATAGGATCAAAGGTTTGCGGACAATCTAGCTAAAAATACAGAAGCGACAAGTCATGCTCTGTTAGAATGTCAAGTCGCAATATCAAGCCCACGGGGGACAAGCAATGGCCGACGCCTGCACTGAGCTGCCCGGATCCCGATATCTGAGCACCCCTGTAACTGTTGGTTGTGCGGGAGCTACACTGGAAGACATCATCTGATTACTCCTGCCTAGCATGTGCCATAGCATTCCTGCGGAGTAACAGTAGGTACGCGTTATATAGTACAATATATTGTGATGGAGGCCGAAGTGACAAAAGACATTTGTAGGCAATATGAAAATGAAACTTTGCGACCAAAAAGTGCATCAAGTTAGTCCTAACTGTGTGTTGCACAACAATATGAAGGTACTTGCACCATATAGCAGGCTTCTTATCAGTAAAAATCGGGAAAAATGAGTTGTGGAAAGCCGCACGCTGGAACGCCGTGAATGAAGGACACACTACGCGAGCCGCTGTAAAACTCAACAGTGGTGAGACTACGCAAAGGGCTTTCAGCTCGAATGGTAGAGCACGTAAAGCTGAGACTAAAAGATGGTGGACTAAGAGTGGCGCCCCGAGTGTGATTCAATGAAAGAAGGCGAAGAAGAAGTAAAGAGACATGGGTGGAAGTGGATGAGTAGGAATGCCCTCACTTTACCTCCTCTTAGAGGTACCCATCGTCTACTTCAACAACCCGAAGGATAGGAAAGCAACATAGGAGCAAGCTAGGTAGCCACAATACGTGGGGCCCTACGGGACATTAGACACTGGATACAGAGCTTTGGGCAAGTGGACGGAAGTGGCAGACACAGAAGTGTATAGAGCCTACGAAGCGGCAAAATGGGCTACTGTACAGAGGGGTGCCGAAGACATCCGACTCTACCTAGACAGCCAAGGGGTAGTAGTAGAGTGACTACGAGTCTCATTCATAAGAGATATCACATCTCAAGTTACCACCAACAAAACAGCCCGAATACCGAGTTACTGAGGGACCAAGAGCCCTGCGGTAAAGGTACAAGTGATGTAGGTTCCAAGTCCCGCGGGCTTGGGAACGAATAGGCAAACGCACAAGCGAACTAGAGTGCAAAGGATTGAATGTAGAATACCGCCTTGATCTGGCTGGAACACGGGGGTGAAGGAGAGACTAACTACATATCAAGTACCAGAAATGGTGGGAAAAGCAGGAAGGGTATTACTTACCTAGAGACACTTCCCGCTGCTCTCCTTTTCATGTGCTTGATTATAAAGACTTGGACAGAATAGAGCTGTGGCAAATCCTGGCGGCTAGACTTTGATGAGGATGAGCGTCTACGCAGATGTAACTACTGGGGTTAACTAAAAGATTGGGAGCATAGGTGGAAGTAGAAGATGCTGCGGAGGTCATGGGGCTAGATACTTCCAGGCAAGATGCTGAAAGACAAGAAAGCGACAAGGCGTGCTACTAGTATACTACACTACAGCATCAAGCTTTTACAGCAAGGACGAGAAATTCAGTCTGCACTTGCCTACAATGCTTCTTCTGTTGAGGAAACGGAATCAGAGGACGAAGGGCGAGAGAAAGTGCTGTGGGAGGCAAACAAGATAGCACACTAAAGGGAGCTCTAAGGTGAGGCTTGGAGTGCCTTCTTTTCTCAACGGCCGGCAATATAATAAGGCTATGGCAGTCTCTTCGCAGGGTGGAGAATAAAACTAACGTATGCCGTCAGAGTCAAACTCCCGTGCTAACGCTCATTAGGTTCCTAGACGAGGCTAGCTCGCGTGTGGGGTGCTATGAGCTAGAAACACTAGGTAACTAGCTCTGGAAACCCAACTCGCAAAGAAGCCCTCAAGCAGTGTCTGACGGAAAAGCCTCCTGGCTGTAGAGCTGTATCCTACAAGAGTCGTAAAAGATCCTTAAAGATGACACATACCTGCCTAGAAGTGTTGCTAGATGACGACATGATACAAGCTGCTCCCGTTCAGAGCATGCCGTTGTATTGCTGCAGAATCAATAGCAAGGCATTGAAGAAAGGGAACGGACGAAAAACAAAGTATCTTGTTTCTTGTTTCGTTACATGACGTGCCTTCATCAAAGTTAAGATATTAGACTCGAGTGTGCCTTGTAAAGCCGCCTGAACAAGTAACTATGAGTCATAACGCATCTCCAGTAGCTGAATAAGGCCATAAGCCATGGAGTAGAGCTGTTTGCCCAGATGGCGCAGAATACTACGCGGTCAAAGCCAAGGTAGTTGATATCAATGACGTCATTGCATCTGGAGGCTTGTTTGCAAGGCCATAATAGTTGGCATGTGATGTTCCTAGGCGTCTGGATCCTCTTTTTTTCTCTTTTTTTCTCTTTTTTTTTCTCCCTCTCTTTGCCAACTCTTCCTCTGACGTTCATGTATGTGTCTTGGGGAATGATGCCTGGAGTGTGCATGAAGAAGCGAGGCTCGGCAGCCAAAAATTAAGAGAATGGCCCCAAAAGGCAAGGAAAAGAGGAGAAAAAAAACAGGGCTTTACAAGCTGTGTTGGAGAAAATAGAGCAAAGCAACGGGGCGTTGCGTGTGTCACGCCTTGTTTCTGCACTGTTATCTGTGCATGTAAGAAATATAATTCGGGAAATGTCGTCACACTTAGGATCTCTGCTTAAAGGCGGGTATGTATGCGGCCTTTCAGCGCTTCACTCACTACTAGCCCGGTCTACGGCCTTGCTCGGCAATATTCTCTGTCGAGCGAGAGGGAGTTCGTCATGGTTCTACGGATCACCGGGTGTCTCTTGGCAAATTTGGCCATTTCTACTCCTACTTTCTTAGCCCTTGTTAATTGTCTCATTGTATTTGCGCCGAAGTTTGCAAGGAACAATGTCAGCTCATTCAGATGCTTTCATACGCAAGGACATCAAGTACAATGGGTTGGGGAACAGGCAGACAAGGGCGTAGACAAGAAAGACATGGATGGGTGATGGTTACATGCAGTGACACAGCTCTAGTCTTAGAACGCAACTCGAGCCTGCACACAGCACAGGTAAATTTGCACTTGCTTTGCAGAATCGCCGTGTTAATTTGCATCGCACAAGCTATTCCTCATAGTCTTATGGTGGCTTCTCGTACCGTCATACAACGACTGCCTAACAGTCCTGGCTGAACCATGCATGTGCGTACACATCTTCGGCCACTGTTCCTAAAAAGACATCAGCCCCCCGAGACTAAACAGCTTGTACGTGTATAGCAAACAGCCATGTAGGCCTGGCTGCTAATGTACAAGATGTGCACCACTACACGGCAAAATGGGGGGGGGGGGGAAGGACTGCTTGTAACGTTGAATTACATGGTGGATATGGCGCGAGCACGAGGCACTTTGCAACCCAGGAAGATCAGAGCTCGGGTCTTGGAAAGCAGGGTGGTGTATGACCTTGGCCCTGTCTTGATACCAAACTCTATTTATCATATTCAAAGAGAGGAAGAAAAGGAAGCATCCCCTTTGTTTGGTAGAGGCGACGGCCGTTGAAAGCGTGTTTGAGGATGCTGATTGGCTAGGCGGTGGAGTATTCACATGAAATAATTTACATGGGCAAAATGCCAAGCGGGGGTGAGAGACACGGGTTGGATGAAGATATGGTTGGTCGATGGGGATGTCTGCAATAGACTGATATTGAAGTGGTGAATTTCTTTAATTTACCCATCTTTCCCATGTTTGTCTTCTTTAAACGCCGATTTTTCATCCAACCACATGATCAGCTTTCGTTATTACAATGATCTGAAAATGAAACCAATTCCTCGCCTCGGGCGCTTGTCTAATGAGCACATATGCATTGTACGATAGTCAAGCCTAGCATTCTAGACTTGAGATATTACGTCCTTCATTAGCCTTTCCTCTCTCTCTCGCCCCCCTTTCCCCTTTTCCCTTCACTATCGCCTCGTCCTCAACCAAGTCCGGCCTAGTTGTTTCTGCTATAGACTTCAACATGCATGGTACTTTGTATGGGAATGAGAATAGCAACTTAGCAGGGCGACAGGAATTCATAGTGAGTCCATAGAAGACTAGTACGAAGCAAAGGCACCTATCTGCCCCTCTTCTAGCCCATTGACATACAGAGCAGAAAAAGAAGTAAGAAGAGAGTTGCGATGGCCGGTTGGAGTATGTTCCTGTGCTTGTGCTTCTACATTAGTCCATGCACAGAAGGGAACTGCTTCCGAATGGTCAGTTTTGTAAAGCTTGGACCACAGCTTAAAAAAAAGAATAAGAGCAAGTTAATGGGGAACTACAACCTCGCCGGTGGCGGAGGTGTAACAGCAAACACATATTTTGGTGGAACTGGGAAGAAGAGGAGTAAAAAAAGAAAAGAGGATAAGAGGGAAAGATAAAAGGAGAAAAAGAAGAAAAAAGAAAGGGTAGAAGAGCAATGATCAACAGGAGCACAATGGGCATGGCCAACTGTCAAGTTATTGTGTGTGTAGGCTATGCTTCGTGTGGATTGGTTGGATATCAAGCCAGCGCCACTGGCAACAACATTAAAGAAGACCGGAGGGTTAGGGATCTAGACCCCCCTCCACTTCATGCTAAAGATAGAAGGATGAACCAAGAGGATGGGAAACAAACTTTGAAACAAAGATAGGAGCCAAAAGGCAAGATAAGATGGAAGCTGCCAACCATAGGTAAAACAAGCATGCTTGTAGGAACTAGGAGTTTCGAGGCCGGCTAAGCAAAAGAGATCTAACGGCGGATATAGACGGCACAAACAAAGTCATGACATAAGATTAATATCAAAAGTTGCAATCAATAGATACTTTGTTAGCCTGGAGTTGGAGGCCAGTATTGTTTGCCGCTCCTTGTATGGTGCATTGCCAAGGGAAAGAAAGATTATGACATGGAAACAAAAAAAAATCCCAAGAGCGATCAATGAAGTCAAAAAAAGCCCTGTTACTTTTCTGTCCCAGAGGCTTGGGTCTTGTCAAGCAAACGAGAACGCAAAGGCAACACAAAAAAGGACGTATTACTATGAAGCTCGGATTCAACATGAACGGCCTCCGAGTGCGCTGGCAGGGCGAGAAACAACTGTTTGCTGGCTAGGGAAATAGGATTCAGGAAAAAAAAACAGAAAAAGGAAAAAGAACAAAAAACCCAACACAAAATGAATACAAAAGGGAAAATCAGAAAATGCAAGAAGGAAGAGGCAAATCATGGAAAACAATGTTGCTGCACTACTTTTGCTACTACATGTAAGGCCGTGCATTCGCTTGATGGAGATTTCTAGCTGTGGCCATTTTTACATGGGGTGGGTTGTGTGTGACTCTACAAGAACTCAAAAAATGGCCTGGAGAGGGAGCCGGTGGGGCTGTGTTCAACCCCTTCTGCATATGCATGTGAAAAGGGTGCTGAGCTCAGAAATAAGGACGGGCTCGCATGCTAAGATCGTGAAGCCATGAGGAGGGAGGGGAAAAGGGATGTGGTTGAAAGTGGATGTTGATGCTTAAGGTAGTTACTAAAATAAAGGCCCGTAGTTGCAAACGCGGAGAAATTGGAAGGGGAAAAGAACAAACAAGAATAGAACAGAATGGCAAACAAAGGGAAGAAGATGCTGCGTTGTTGAGGGGGATTGCGGAAGTTGCCTTGCCATTTGTAGGGCTTAACAGCAGGCTCCGCTATTTAGTTTGTTTTTAGTGTGCAAGAGGGGAAGCAAAGAGGGAAGAACAGGGCGCTTCGCACCAGTCAAGAGGAGGGCAGAAGAGGAGCCAAGGTGCTCAGTAATGTAGGAGCCGTGCGGGCGAGAGTTGGTGATTTGGCCGGCTGGACTAAAAGGAAGGATAGCTGTATCTCAGGTTGCTTTTTTTCCCTTATTCATCCCCACGACTCACCTGTAGTGCGCCCAAGTCCGAGCTCCGACTGCTTCCTCTTTTGAAAGTCTGCCCTGCTTTCCTGCAGGTGAGCTGTATGCAGACAAAAATTACAGAGAACAGACCGTAAAACATTCGGTGCTACGGGTGTTTGGAGATAGGGGAGGGGGGAGGGGCGTCTGTAAATATCAGCTCAACCATAGCCTTTTCATGGGTGGACATCTCGGTGGGCTATTCAGCCACAGACAAGAACAAAGTAAGGCTAGGAAACAAGGGGCTTGGAGGGGGTTTGGGCAACAGATATCAAAGACAACGCAAATCAGGCCAAACGTAGCATCAGTCTTTGAAACTGGCACTCTGGGTTTTTTTGTGGAAGCGAAAGAGGGATGCATGTATGAAAGAGGATAGAGTCGAGCAGCATAGCAAAAGCAGGATGAGGAGAGTCAATCGAGACAAGGGGGGTCTTCAATTGATGCGTGTAGAAAAAAAGAGAAAATAATAAAATAATAAAATAAAAGAGAGAACATAAAAATTGAAAAAAGTCCACAACTTGCTTCCCACTATCAGGCACAACAACCAGCGGGCGAGGCCTTGATTTTCTCTTTGCTACTTATTCCCTTGTCTTCTCCCCCTCTTGACTTTCAACTTCACCTTTCTTCTCCCTTCTTCTCTTCTCTTCACGGGCTTCTCGTCTTTCTTTCTTCCCCCTCCCTCTTTTCTTTCTTTCTCTTTTCTTCCCCTTTTCACTTATTCTTTTGCTTCTTGTTTCCTTTGCCCTTTTTTTTTTCTTTTATCCCCTCCTCCCCCTCTCTGCCCATATACCGGGACCCCCCACTTCAGAGCTCTCCTCGAAATCGGGCTGGACACCACTTATTTCGGCCTCAGCCCTCTCCCGCTTCTACCATCTTACACATTTGTCGAGACACACATTTCCCTCATGCCTCCTCAACTATTACCTGCTTCGGCAGCTGCTTTTGCCCCGCGGGCTTCGTCAGTTAACGTGGTGCTTGGATCTCGGGTCGAACCCTGGTTAACCCAAACCCTAAAACGCATCAACAAGGTCAAACGTCCTCTGAACAGCGTGCAACAGCACCAACGGTGCTTGACGGAAACCCTCTCGTCACCCAACGCTACGTGGACTTTGTGCTCGCTGTTGTTAACAAAAGCCACCGAGGTGGAGCTGCAGCATGGAGACGACCCAATAGCTGATGCCATGGCCAACTACAGTATGGTGCATGTCGAGGCCTACATTGTGCACATTGACATGGTACTACGCAACGAAGTGGCCTTCAAGCTGACCCCAGGCACGATCAAGATTCTCGTCGACCATCATTCGGATGTGTACTGCGCCGATGCTAAAGCAAACACGTCACAGTGGCCTGAGAAGGAATCACAGATCAAGAAGCTGCATGAGGACTTTGTCCAGGCCATTAACAAGTATGTTTTTCGCACTCCTGTCATAGCACTCGAAGGCTTAGAGGAAGAAGGAGCCGGAGAGCTACTTGGTGGCCGTGCAGAGGAAGTCAAGAAGGCCATTTTGGCAATGATGAAGCCGTTGGTGCCACCGCCGCCGCCACTCCCGCGCATCGTGGATGTAGTGCATCGCCAGCCACAGCTCTCATCGTCAAGCCACAGCCAGAGCCACGCAAACCCGCACTGGTCACGACCCACGCCGCCAATCTCCATGCCTGCAGTCGAGCCATGGCATGTCTTGCCATCTAGCACAAGTCTCGGCCAATTCGATCTAAACCCCTCCGCCACAGCCGTGTCACCCACCGTCGCTAATGTTATCTCAAGCTCTATGGTGCACACCACAGCCGACATGACATCGCCGTTATGGGCACAAGCATCATCTATGGAAATGCCTGAGCTTGGGCTATACATCCAGGACTCGCCGCCGCCGCTAGCACCATCGCAGCTTATCAACTCCTATGTTCCCTTCACTACAGCTGAGATGTTTGGCTCAACGCAACCTCTTGTCTCGGAGCCAATAACCATGGAAGCCTTTTCTAATGTGATGGGGGTGCCATGCAGTGTTGGTATCGGTGCAGGCATGGGCCTGGGAATGGGCTTGGACTCATTCCAGGCCTGGGGCCACTACCAGGAGCTTCCCACGATGTAGCAATCAGCGCCAGTGCCGGGATATGAGTACCCTGCTGTGACCGCGCCGCCTCTTTCTCCGAACCCGCCACATTTTCAACGGCAATAAGCCGGAGGCAGCGGCGACGGCAGCGAACGTGAGCGGCTTGGTCTGAATCTTGGCACAGGCATAACAAGGCTTTAATGGCATCTCTCTAGAGCCGTAGAGCAATGATTGGCTCTGTAACCCGTTTTTCACATCTCTCTGTTGTCCGGTATCCTTCTCTTCTTCTTTGTTATTATTTTTCTTTCTTTTTCATTTGCTCCTTTTTGTTTATTTTCTTTGTTCTCTCGCCCATTTTTTCGGAATTTTGGAAGAAGCGCCTGCAGCGATGCATCATTTCACACATGGCCCATCAGCAACCCCCTTCATCATATACCTCACTACTTATACTTTTCCTTTGTTATTTTGCTTTTTTTTTCTGAAGTCGTCTGGTCTTGGTCCGGGACAGATTTATTATTGGGGATTCTTTTCATCTGCGAGCGTTTTATTTTTCGTTTTTTTCTTTGCCCAGTCTTTGTTCTCTTCTTGTCATTCTTTTCATTCCTTTCCTTTTTGCATTAAACCTGGTGTTTACGAGGCCTCGTATTTCTCAAAAGGCAGCCCAAAATACCAACTTCCTACATCATGCTGTCCCGGTGCCTCTGCTATTTGATACAGAGAATGTCTCCTCTGTTCACCGGAGATTGCATCGATATTGCTCACTCCCTTTACGGCCTCACGACTTGACGACCTCTTTCCACGACGACAACGACGATCCAAACGTATACTTAATATTTTTCACAATCCCCGGTTGGAATGTGGAATAATACTCTCGACTGCCGCCATATTAGACCGGATCTTGTTTAGCAGCGTCGACCTGCTGTGTTACGTGAGACAGCTTTCACTCATACTGGAACTGCGGGGGCCACGGCAGTACATGGAGTGAGGAGGAAGCAAGCCTGTTTGATTTAGTATCAACCCTTAGTTTTCCCTACTCCTTGTCAGCTGTCCCTGATGCATACTTGATTGTCTTGCGTCACTCTGCTTTTCCAGCCTCGTCGGATGGAATGTACGGAACCCTGCACTGGCTACATCATTAGTCCTTTGCAGCGTTTACTACCGTCTTGTTAATCAGAGCGGGAACCTGCGCGGCGAAGAAAAAGGCCGGATTTCCATTCTTCGCGCGCTAGCATCTGCATCTCCTCTGCCGCGTGAGCCTCCTTGGGTTTGCCTTTACGGAAACACCGTGTTCCTGTCTTACTCGGGTCAGACTGGGTCTGCTAAGACGGAGTGCTGCCAGCGGGTCTGTGACCCCTCCCCTACCCCCACCAACGTCTGCTTCGTCCCCCTAGATGGGGGATTGATTAAAGAAAGACAGGGGGCATGGGCTGGCATCTCAGGTACAGGATGCCTGGGGCCTTCTTGCTCTACTTTCTTTTTGTTCTTTTCCCATAGGTAGTCTGTTGCGGGTGTTTTGTGATTTCCTGCCTGGCTGCAGGGTTTCTACTGATCCCAAAGCACCCCAACAAGTACTTTGAAAAGGCCTGGGGCCTGTACTTTTAGCTTGTGTATCTCATTTAGCGATTTTTTAAGCGGTCTTGATGGCCCTTGTTTTTTATAGCTTGAATATCAGAAATCAGTATATCAAATTCAGAAACATTAAAACTGTATCTGTGCAACGTAACTTGGAGCGGCTAGTCCACTTGTTGCGCTGCCGGTCCCAAAATAACTGAAATCATGCCGGCGCACTAGAGCGGCTTTTCCTGGCCCTATCATCTTCAGCCTGCAGACGTTGGGCCATTCCCTTTGAAATGTGTAGTGCTGTTGCCATGATTGACACCATGGGATTAACCCCAGATGCACTTGGCAAAGTGCTAGCATCGGCAACGTACATGCTATTGTATCCGTAGACACACCCGGTGGGGTCTACGACGCCCTTACTTTCGATCCCACTCATGCGGCACGTACCCATTTGGTGCGCCGTGATCCAGGGCGTGCCGGCTCCGTTAATGCCCACGCTCTCTACACGATGAAGCCATGCTTCAAATGCAGCATCTGCCCTTTCAGCCGCTGTTTTGGGCGCGTTGCTGCCGAGCAGAGACGTCTCCTCACCGTTGTAGACTGGCTCCGATCTGTCCTCTCGCTCCGCATCGTCCCGTATGAATGGAGGTAGATTAGGAATCCCCACAATAATTTCTCGGGCTCCTTGTGTGTAGATTATGCGTGCAGTCGCAAGGATGCCCTTAAGTACATGGTGTGCATCGTAGGGGGATGGCGTGTAGTTGACTTCTGGGCGACCTGTCAATGGGTTCACAGTCACGCTGCCGGTGTCACGATCACGTGCAAATACAACATACGGTGCCAATGTAGGAAGCTTGACAAGGTTCATGCGGTGGGTGGTCCCGGTAAACCAGGGAAGGCCGATAAAGGCAGTGAATGGCTAGGCAGATGTTAGTAGAGGAACGAGAGAGAGATAGAGGCAAAAGGGGAGCTAGAACTGATGGCCTACAATTGAGCATGAAGGTTCGATCTTTACACCGTGGCCAGAACCATCCTGGTCCTCAAGCGATGTAATGATTGATGACATAATGGGACCTGCAAGCATGTTAAAATAGGGGTTGACTTGGAGGTGGCCGGACTGCACATGGTACATACCTTCCCAGGGGATGATCTCCTTGTCAAATCGGCCGACGATAAGGCCGACCGGGTGTAGATGAAGGTTAGTGCCGATTATGGGGTTCTATAGTAGGAATGCATATTAGCCGGCGGACTACTTCTCTTTTTACTTGTTCCGGAAGAAGAGAAATTAGAACCTGCCTTCAAGCCACTTTTTTTCAGGATAGTTGGACTCCATAGACTACCCGCGGATATCACGACAGCTCTCTTCGCCATGATCCTAACAGTCCGTGTGTAGACATTATCTTCAGCCGATCGATTGCGTGACTTCCAGACACCCTCTACTCCCACAGCTGTCTTCCCGTCGTTGCCAAACAAAACTCTGTCAACTTGGAACCCCTCAACAAACCGGGCTCCATTTTTCGCTGCCTGTGGAAGCCACACAGTCATAGGGCCCTGTTTGGAGTTTGAACCGCAGCCAAGATGGCACCGGCCACAGTAGTGTGTTTTGTCGTGGCCCGTATTTAGTGCTAAATATTCGGCCTTGTAGCCAAGCTTATGCGCACCTTCAAGCAAGGTAGGGCCACGCGGACCCTTGTCATAGTCCGTTGTCGCACCAATCACCTCCCACACAGTGTCCATACATGCGTCATAGTCTTTGCTTGTATAGAAGGGCAACTTATCGGCCTCGGCCCATTCACGCCGCACATAATCCTGCGTGCGTAGACTCGCGCTCCAGTTGACCGTGCCACCACCGCCCCAGCAGCTGCCAGCAATACATGTGACTTTTGATGAGGTACTCATGACAGCGCCTTGATTCTCGAATAGATGGTGCTCTCCCTGGGCTTGTGACATGGGGAAATTCTGCGAGGGGTAGTAGAAGCCCTTGTCGACAACAGTAACATCATAGCCAGCCTCGGATAGAACTTTTGCACAGACACCACCGCCAGGCCCGGAACCGACAATAACAATATCAGTATGAATAACATCTGGGCGTGAACTGTCAAACTGGATGAATTCAAAGGGGTAGCTTGTGGTCTTGACATAGTGTGGGGGCACAGGATTAAAACCGATGGTCTTGGCGTATAGGGTGCTGTACTGCAAATAAGGCCGTTGTGCAAGCAAAAGAAAGGCTTTAGACACCTGGCGTTTCATGGAGAAATATGACGCATTCCACGACTTGAAGACGCGCTGTCGGCTGGCCAGGCCCTGGCGTTGGAAAGGTGTAAAGCTGCCAGTTAAGACAAAGCTACCTATACGAGACCTATATGTCCGGAACACGGAGTCAAGTTAGATTTGGTTTTCACAGCGTGTAGAAAATATAAGTCTTAGTACTAACGATAACAGCCAGGCTATAAAGAACACCTTCTTGGCCTGTTTTGGCCCAGTCCCCTCGATTGAACGGCATACGGAGTTCACGATGTCACCATTGTCTGCTGGCTTCTCGGCTAGAAACTCCGCGAACTCGGCCTTGGATGGAAAGTGCGAGCGATTTTTCTTAGCGTCAGCATACAATGCATCGAATTCTGCACGTGAAATTATCAGACTCTCGCGGGTCTCTGTCTCTTGGTTGGCATGGCCGTCAGTTTCGGCTTCAGAGGTGGAGACTCGAATTCCTGGTAGCACAGTATCAACGAGAGCACAGATGACATCTAGTGTTGCTTCGCCAATAGTATAATGCAGGGTAGAATCTACTGCTGGACTGGGATCAGGTAGATCAGAAGGCGGAACCGAATTGGCCATTATGGAATCGGGAAGAGCGAATATCTAGCGATCTTGTTAGGTAGAGCAGTTACAGAAAAACAACGCCTTGGTAGCAAATGGCCTGTGTTTGAGTGCTGACTGGTGGACGCCAGTGCATTTAAGTATCATGAGCGCCATCTCTCCAACTATACGTAGAGCGATAATTGAGTTGGAGTCAAGCGGACTAATATGACCTTTTATTGGCTGACATGTAGGGTTGCACACAGGATCACGGGTAAGCCGAGGCTGATAGCGGGTTTACGGATGCTTGCGTTGTACGCCTGTGATAGCAAAGACGACGCTGAGCCAAAGAATACTACACCCTTATCATTGGCGGCTACATTGGCCATGATTTCGTAGTGTTTCCAAGTTACACAGCTGACGGGCAGAAGTTCGGTTACGTAACTGTGGCTAAACAATTAGTCTGACGGCCGGCCCCACTTAAAACTTTTCATCCGGCACGAACCACCCCGATCGGATCGGCGGACTAATCGGCTGAGAACTGGGAAATATGAGACGGCAGGAAGAAAAGCGTAGGTTGTCTTGTCGCAGGCCAAGATGCTGCAAAGGGCCAAACATTGACCGACTAGATCGAAACGGGTAAGCAACCCTCATGCTGTATGAAATGCAACCTCATAATCTGAGATTTAGATCACGCGAACATTCTTTAGATTTCTGTCGCATTGTTTCTGACCAGTAGCTCTCGGATTCAAGCCGTGAACCCGAGGTTGTCCTTATGCAGTCTTGCGAAGATGATGGTACAAAAAAAGAGAGCAAAAAGGAGAGAAGGAAAACGAAAAATATGTCGCTCTGGAAGTCCGGAATAAAGACCGGGTTAAGCTTAAGCCGGAGGAATTGCCTCAACAATGTATTTTTAGGCGGTTAGTTCTTATAGTGGGGCATGGGAACCCATACGCGTTTTTAAAGGCGGCTGTATAGGTCTCAACTAAGAGGATTTCGCAAGGGACACGGCACTCACAGTGTATACACTGTAAAGACACAGTGCAAGTGCTTATGTGCTCTTTTCGTTCTTGGGTGGTGGGGGCGGGGTGCAGGTTAGCAAACCTCGTGCACTCTTGAGAGCTGTTGGGGATGATCAGAAAGTTGTGTGTGAGCAAGGCAGGATCTTTTGCGTGTTTTGCGAGATGGCCATGCTGTTAGTAGGATTAGCTGGATTCAGGTCTTGTCCAAGATTGTCGCTCTTGCTAGTATGAGTGCGGGAAAATAAAAATAAAAGAAAAAAAAAGAATGCGTGCGAGAAAGTTTGGGCAAACGGCGAATAGGGTGCACACGTACACCGGAGGCTTCCCAAGTTGTTGAGCTTCAACCCATTCAGGATACCAAGGCTTGTTTTGCTTAAGCTCTCCTTAGCCCGGACTTACACAGGCAGTCTCAGCCCCGGCTTGACACTAAGCCGTTGCCGTCCTTTGTTGGTGCGTAAACGCGTTAATCGCCCTTTTGGGTAACCACTAAGATCTAGAAACCTTGTCCGGGGTCCTTTCCTTTTTGAAAAAAAGGCGGCTCTACTTTGCGTTTTGACGACAATTGCTTTTTTCGAACAAAGAGCCCCAACAAAAAAAGAAGAAAGGTACGCACGCTGTACACGGATAGAATAGGGTGCACATATGGACAACATACAGATACCATACAGTTATTTCATTGGCAGAACAAATAGGATTTGGCCACTCACCGACCGAAATTCAACACAGCAACAATCAGTCATGCATTTTTCTTTTCCGGTTTTCCGGGGTGTGAATTAGTTGTGCTTTTGGCCTTGCTCCTATATCAATATTATGGCATAGGAGGAGACCATTGTGCAGTGGTCATTAAATCATATAGAAAAGTCACAAACGATAAAAGACAGGCAAGTAGCACGTGGGTAGAGGGCAAGTAGACAGCGAGCGTTTCAACGAAACCGCGGTTTGCCTAGACTGTCTTGTGCACTTACCGCCTTATGTGTGTAGCTGTTTGCGTACTGGGTTTCGTCTCTTTCCCATTCGGAAAAGAAATGAACTAAACAGCAACGAGAAAAAAGAAGAGCAAGGGAAGGCGCTGCCAAACAAGTAAGGTACGGCAAATGGAAATCCTATTCTTCCAGCCGGCCAACCTCCTCTCCCCCAACAAGTGGCCAAGTGAAACGACAATGATTTGGAAGCTACGACAACTGCCATAGAAAAAAAAGACCAAAAGCAAAGCAAGAACCGACTGAGCAAGGCAAAAAAGGAAAAAAGGGCCTGGACCATCCGATTAGGTCCGGCTCCTGCCCCTGCAAGAGGGAAGCATTTATTTGCCGTGACTTTATTCCATTAGTTATTTCTTTTTTTTCTCTTAAGCTTAGAAGAGCCCACAAAGCCTCCACCTGTTTCCTTTCCTCTTTCCTTTTCCTGAGGTAAAAAATCTTTCTTTTCAGTCTCTGTACCTCTGTTTGTCACTGTGACAGGACTTTTTGTTAGTAGTAGTGCAGCCAAGGGAAGTACCAGGTTCTTCTCTGCTTTTTTCAGTTCTCTATCTTGCTCCCCATAGACCTCCCTCCTCGGCTGGGTCAGCCACTCTTATTCACCATGGACACCCTACCTTTCACCTACCTTATCAGCCCCTCCTTCAAGCTCCCGTCCGGGGCCGAGCCCTTTGCTGTGCTCCCGCCTCCGGCCGGTAGTTTTGCCCATGCTCCACCCTTCGACATCCCCGAGTCGTGGTGGGTCTCGGTCCTAGATGCTCGTGTACCTGTCACTATTGCCATTGTATACGCAATCACTGCCAAAGCTCTGACTTCGTATAACCTGTCTCACAACAAGCAGCCATGGGCTATCAGCAAGACTCGAGCCTTCAAGGTCTTTGTCGTGATGCACAATGTCTTCCTGGCCGTCTACTCGGCCTGGACCTTTGTTAACATGGCTGGCGCCATGCACAGAGCAATTGCTGGCCCTAATGGCCCCAACGGCATCACTGCCACCATTGACAGCTTCTGTCAGATTAATGGTGTGCCTGGTTTTGACGGCGGCGTGTTCTTTAACGAGGAGACCGGCAAGTATGCTACTCTGGGCAACAACGCTGGAATTGACCCTGCTACTGGCCGTCCCAGTCGCTATGCTACTGGCCGCCTCTGGAACGAGGGTCTGGCCTTTTACGGCTGGTGGTTCTACCTCAGCAAGTTCTATGAAGTACTCGATACCGTCATTATACTAGCCAAGGGCAAGCCCAGCTCTACTCTGCAGACTTACCATCATGCTGGTGCCATGATGTGCATGTGGGCAGGCATCCGCTGGATGGCGCCTCCTATCTGGCTATTTGTTGTCTACAACTCGCTGATCCACTCTTTGATGGTAAGAATATCCCTATTCATCAGGCCGTGGCACTTGATTGGCATCTACTACTCTCATGCATGATAGACATACTAACAACATACCTTTTAGTACACCTACTACACCGTCACCGCCTTCAACATCCGTGTCCCCATGGTCATTAAGCGCAGCCTGACTACCATGCAGATCACTCAGTTCCTGGTCGGCGTTGTTTGCGCCATGTCCTACGCTTTTGTTGCGTACGCTTTGCCCATGACCGTGCAGGTCGCTGAGACTGTAGCTGCTGCTGAACCCCTGCCTACCGCCTCTATGGCTGAGGCTAACAACAATGTTCTTAGCACTCTCAAGCAGATGGTCATTGGTGTCATGACCAAGGCCGCCGATGTTGCTGCTGCCGCTTCCTCTGCCGCTGCCGTCGAGCCTTCGGCTGCCCCAACAAACTATCGCACTGAAACTGTTTATGTCACTCAAAACTGCGTGAACAGCAGTGGCGTTCAGTTCGCTGTCTGGCTCAATGTCTTCTACTTGGCCCCCTTGACGTACCTCTTTGTGAGCTTCTTCATTGCCAGCTACACTCGTCGTGGTCGTGCTGATGCTCGCAAGAGCGGCAAGGTCCAGGTTGCCGAGGTCCAGCTCATCGACGTGCAGCGTGCTGAGAAGGCTGGCTGGGAGGCTGCCAAGAGTGTTGAAAAGGAGGTCTATGGCCGAGACGGCGCGTCAAGCCCTAAGCGGGCTACGCGTTCAACTCGCTCCAAGGCCGCAAAATAAGCGCATATTGTGGAGAAAAGTGAGTCGATTCGGAGCCCAGCCCGGGCTCACTGTTAAAAAGGGAGAAGATAGCCAACACTATGTTTGGCACAAGCTGAGCAAAGCATCCAGGCCTTGGGACTGCTCTTTTTTTTTCGTTTTGCAAGCGCTAAGGCGCTAGGGCTTTTGTGAAGCAAAGCTAAACTTGTCTGTTTCGCTGTGTCTCGTGTCATGGGGTTTCCATGTTTGTTCTTGATTTATGTCGGCGTTGGGTTACCATGTCATTTTTGTTTATCCTCTATTTACTTTGGTCAGAAAAACACTCTATATGAATCGAGGCTTTGATGATATTTGAGTTCTTTTTTTTACCTTTTTGTGCTCATTCTTCTCTCACCAAGAGCCTATATCTCTCGTGTTTTTCGGTTATCATGGCCTATTTGTCGCAGTGGCTTATTTGGTGACGTGAGGTCCGTCCACGGCCTTGGCTAGGTTGGCTGAGTCATCAATCTAAGCTCAGATCAAGCTAAATAATGCATAACGATGACTAGATTTTCATTTAAATCGGTCGTTTTCTTCATCCAGAACTTTTCTTGTCACTTGATCACCCTCCTCCGCAATCTGCCAATCGCTGTCATCCATCTTTTACAGATCGTCGCTGTCATCTCAAAATTAAAGTTTACAACTCACATCATTGGTTGCCACTTACCACTTACAACTTTATTTACATAACCCTAAAACCTACATCCATCATGCCCTGCCCTGTTTACATTCTCGATGGCGGCCTCGGAACTTCCCTGGAAGACGAATACGGCGTCAACTTTTCGTCCTCAACCACACCGCTTTGGTCCTCTCACGTAATCCTCTCCGATCCTGCTAAGCTGAAGCAGTGCCAAGCCGACTTCGCCGCATGCCCTGTCGATATCCTCACGACTGCCACATACCAGCTATCTGTCGAGGGGCTTTCCCGCACCAAGACAGAGGAGTTTCCGGATGGTTTGCCAGAGGACAAGATAGAGCAGATGGTGGACACAGCTGTCGAGATGACGCTCGACGCGGTACAGTCGAGGGGCCATTCCAGGCCCGCACTGGCTGCGACGGACGAGGGCCAAGACCAAGAGGGCCACTCAACTGACCTTGTCCCGCTCCCTGCAATCGCCCTTAGCTTTGGACCCTACGGGGCTAGCATGGTGCCTAGCACTGAGTACTCGGGCAACTACGATGCGGATGGTTTATCAACACCGCTTCTTGCGGAGTGGCACTCACATCGGATTGAGCTTTTCCTGCGCAGTGCGCGGGCACGTGCAGTACCACGTTTCTGGGCGTTCGAGACAATCCCACGCCACGAGGAAGTGCTAGCATTACGGCGTGTGCTGGACCACCGGATGCTTGAGGAGAGCAAAGGGGAGGACAGCATAGGGAAAACAAATGGCAAGGAAGACTCCAGCGTGCATCCCCACACGTGGATCTCCTGCATTTTCCCTCCGACGGCTGATTCTGTGGACGGTACGCCTTGTCTCCCCGACGGCACGAGCGCATTTGACGCTGCCTGCTATATGCTTTCGCGCTCTCATGGAGCTACGCGCCCATGGGGTATTGGAATAAACTGCACCAAGATCAAGCACGTGTCGGCACTTGTGCGCGCATACACAGATGCTGCCACTCATCTGGTTGCCACTGGTGAGCTTGACGCATGGCCAGCGCTAGTGCTGTATCCCGATGGGACTAATGGTGAGGTGTATAACACTAGCACACGGGCGTGGGAGGCTCCAAAGGAAGGGAGTGGAGAGAGGGAGCACTGGGAGGTGCAGTTGGCGAATATTGTGGAAATGGCGGTGCAGGAGGGGCAATGGGAGGCTGTAGTTGTGGGAGGCTGCTGTAAGGCAAGCCATCGGGACATCCGACGGTTAGCAGAGGTACTGAAGAAAGAGTAGGGGGGACGGGCTGCTTGTATTTCATTGTTTTGTTGAAGTGCTTTGGCTTTATTTTCATAATACACATCTATACCTTGCTTTAAATTCCTTTCGAGGCACAAAGCATGTCACAGAGCGTGCTAGTGCAGTGCCTTAGTGCTATTCAAGTTAGTGACTAAGTTTATCTAGTGCAAGCTGTGCTAGTAGCATAGCATAGCCGTCCATTAGCCCTAGAGCTTTTTGGGGACCTTACTAAGCATTCCTTGTTGTAGCCATATATTTCTTCACGCACTATGTATTAGATTGATGTCATTGGCAGAGCAAAGAAGAAGACGAGAGAAGTAGCTTACGTTGTTCCCTATTGGCTATGGTTTTGTTGTCTTAGTGTGCTGGCTCCTGTTTTAATACTGCGATCCTTTATTGTGCTGTTTTTGAACACCCTTTGCCTGCGCCATGTTGTGATATGCCTTGAACTGTCTTTTACAAGCCAGTGCGATGCTCATGAGCTCAATAGCAAAAATTGGGGCCCGTTATGATGCTCACTATGAACGCTTTATTATACATGCAATCGTAGTCTATCATAGTGTACGAAGCGCTCGAGGCGGAAACCGCGGCAAAGTTCCACAAGGGCTGAAAGACTACCCGTGGAAGTCTTGAGATTCTAGCTCCGTGTCCACGTGTAAAAACTTGTCACAGGATGGAACAGGTGATTAGTAGAGTAGAGCAACGAGATAAGCATAAAAAGGAGTTTCTCCTCCAGCTGTGAATAGGTTGAAGCTGCAAATGCAAAAACCTGGAGCTTAGATCCTGGGCTAGAGGTTCGTTGAGTACAGCTGTACAGTGTAGGACATTTTCAAACAGTCTGTCAGTGGTAGGAAACAATGAAACTTGACAGCTAAACAGACAAGCGTGCCATACCACGAGCTGACACGGGCCATAATGGTTCAAGACTCCCGAGAGGCTTGTTTGGTTGTCAAGATCCACTGCATTCAGGTCGCGGGATATAGGGAAGTTGAAAGGAGCGAGGGGAAAGCCCCGTTGTTAGCTTGCGTAAAGAGTAGCTATAAATGACTTGGAATACTTTTTGCCACCAACTAGAGCGGAAAATGGCTCCAGCAAAATCTTTCACAGATCTATCTCGGTAGGTTTGAGGAGCAAATTGCTTTTCAAACATTACGAGTTCAAGAAACACTCGGAGTAATCGAGGTATAGACACTTAGACGCTTGGAAATCCCTCAAAAACCCTAGGCTTGAGGGAGATTGCTACATTAGTATCTCGAGGTAGAATGCCAGCGCAGACTCTAGAAAATACCGAAGCTCTCGGGGGGCTTACGCACCTCAATACTGGCTTGCAACTGGCCTCTTCAGCCGGGATCAGTATGACTATATGTCGAGACAGTCTTGGCGCTGCCTGCCTTCTTTAGCCACTAATGCCATCCGCCGCCGTGCCTACTGTTCGCTTTTGTTGTGGTCCACATCGCCTTCTCTGCCGTTGTCGCCGCCCTTGGTTTTCCCCGATCCCTTCCTCAATAGAAATAGCTAGAGAGAGAAAAGAAGGTGCCTCTAGTCTAAATACGCTGGTTAAGTAGGTAGATAGCAAATGGGGCGGGGATACAGCCCAGCCCCTCATGATTGGTATTGGTCAAGTGATGTCTGCGCTCTCGTCTATGTTACCGGTAGCCCCCCCTCTCTCTCTCTTCGGCAAAGGAGTTCTAGCTTCAGGTTCCTCTCCTCTAAGTTCCGCGTTTTCTGAAAATCTTGGTTTTCCTCCTTTTTTGCTATTTTCAGCTTCCCTACCAAAAGACTTGTAATCTTGCTACACTAGCTAGTGATCGGATACAAACGGTGACTTGTGAGGAGTGGAGTTGGAAGCATAGGGTCTTGATGCCGAAAAGGGGAGCGCTGGGTTTGAAAGTTAAGTTTGGGTAGTAGTATTATCGAATTTGCCTTCAGATACCCGGAAGAAAGTCGCCGTATTTTATGGTGTTGCTTCTGCACCTCAAAAGATCTCTCACTTTACTCTGGCTCCCACTTCACGCTGGATGGTCTACTTGTATCGCCCCAATTCTCGATCCTGTTCTTCTTGGACGGACTTGGAACACCTAGATACGTGACACATGTGACATCAGGGCGGGTTTAGCCGTTCTACCCTGCTAGAATCATCAAGATGGACGTTGATCCTTGGCAGAGAACTTTATGTTTGATTATAGCTACCACGGGTTTGACAAGCTTCTTCGCTTAGAGGAACTTGAAAAATTTTGCATTAGTCCTTCCAACCGGCTAACCCCAATGACATGAGAAGTTTCCGTGTCGATCCCACCAAGCCACTGCCAAACTTTTGAGGCTGTGCAGCTAGCGACAGTCTGTGCGATAAAGACAAGTCTGCACCCACCAAAGTATGAGGGCCACAGCAATATGCGTTCTTTGCTTGATTGAGCGAATTTAGCTTCATCTAGATAATAGAGTTAGCGTCAAAAGGTTATGGGAGACAGTCTAAAGACGAGATAAAGGTCTGCTCTGCGTAGGACAAGTTAGAGAATGGCTGACTGACAACTAGCATATTTCTTCGGACACTCCTCATCGTGGCAGGAAGAAGAAAAGGTATTAAATGGGCAGACTATCACGATAAGAACTGGCAGACGGCGTGCACATTTTACACGATGGTGTAGTCTTATCTCATTTGCCATTCGGCAGAAACTCGTTTTAGAGCCCTAACAACAGTTTGTTTGATTATGAAAGAAAACAATCTGCCTACCCCTCTATAGGTGCACGTACCATACACCCCCATGTGGTTTTGCGTGCTACACTTTTGTTACCTCTGCCGAATTTAACAAAAGAAAAACCTACTTAACACCTGCATTAAATTTCCGCCATTGTCAAGTCACTAGGAATTATCACCAGCTTCCTTTTGTCCAAGGTTCCCCATACATCAAGCAAAGATCATGTGCAGTGGAAATCCACCCTGAGCATTCGAAATACGGGCGTGTCTCAAGCAACTGCATTTCTGAGAGAACATATATTCCCTTAGAAGCTCAAGCCACTGCTGCGCTCATGCTTTGTTGACACACCAGTAGCAACAACGATCGAAGGAGAAGGAAACCTGTTGTCACCGTAAGTAAGCCCGTTTCTGCAGTCATTAGGCTTTGTTGTGGTGTTCATTCTATTTAATGCAGAGAGCCTCTTGATGACATCTTTCTATTGGATTTTCACAGCCACAGGTGTGTTTTGGGCCACGCCCTGCCCCTCATTGCATCGGCAGCTAAGCGCCAAGCGCTTCAAGTACTTTTGTGACGGATATTGCCACGGCACATGCGTGGTACATGCCATGGAAGCATGGCAGCGAGTGTCCTAACTCAGGAGAACCATAGTTTTTATAGAAGTGGCAACAGAAGAAGTGGATCACAACATTGAAGAGGCTGTTGGGCTCTGACTAGAGTACAATAGTATTCAATGTCCAGGGAGTGTTAGCAAAACAGTACTTGTAGTGACAACAATTTTTTAATCAAGTGGCATGGCCAATGTGTGCTATAGCAGGACGTGACAAAAGGGTTGAAGGTGTAAGATGGCGGAGGAAAGGACAAAATGTGTCGTGGGGCAAAAGTGGATGGAACGGAGGCTTTTTTTCGGTTTTCTCCTGTTTGGATCTTGGCTGTTAGTACCTGGCCAGCCTGAGACCTACCGTAGGACGCACCAAAGAAGAGGAGGAAATAGCAATGGTAGTTTCGTGCATGTTTATGCTCGGGGTAAGGTTTTTCAAAACAGCCCTGGAATCGGCAGATATCAGCCCGGTCGCCATTTACTGCGGATGTTGCCGGTTCCTAGTTCTAGCCAGCAGTGTAGGCGAGGCGGCTAGGTAGCAGACGTCTAAATCGACATCAATAAGTCCTAGGCAGTTCTAAGCCTATTTATTTCTTCTGGCATTCTAATGCAACACAATATTTAGCTCTGATGATGATGAAATTCTATTTATACTCTTGGTAACTAGTTCTTTCGCTCTATTTTCTAGAAGTTCTAGCTACATTCTGGAAGTTCTAGCTGCATTCTAGAACACAGCTAGTCCCCACTTTATCGAATGAGGCAAGAATAGTGAGTACTATCATGAGGAATTCTTCAAGTCTGTTGGAGTTTTTAATACGGGGTTTTATAGAGCCACACGTTCCACATGCTCCTTGTGCCTGCCCTGTGTGTCCCATATTCCTTTATTTCTTTATTCTTTTTATTTCCTTCTATCCTAAGCCACATCCTCCTCCTACTCTGTTTTATACGACGTAAAACATATTCAAGTTCGAGTTCAAGCTCTGTTTTATACGTCCTTGGCCACAACTAGTAGGATTCAGGTCTACTTCCTAGTTTGCACGCATGGAGCATGTGTTAACCCGCCACTCAAAGTATAGACCATCAAAAGAGTCTTACGTTGCTCACAATCAGCTCAATTTTTTGTGAGAGTAAAACTACATTTCTTGCTTGGTCGCAGCTTTTCGCGTGACTTCATACCAACCAGTGGTATTCCTGCTGACCATATTCCTGCATTCAATGTAGATATCGAAGATTAAGATACTGATTGCCCTGTGTAAGTGCTACTCATAGTGCTAGAATGGGTAATTAGTCTCAACTGTTACGGTGGCTTTAGCTTGTAGGATCGTACAAGGAAACTAAGGATAGCCGCAGGGGCGGAAGTTGGTAGCGCAACTAAAGCTCCGGGCGGTTACTCTACATTCGCCCATCATCTTCTTTGGTATTCCTTTCCCATCGAATCACCGCCAAATGGGCTGTGAAACTGTGGAGACGGGACAAAGGCCGATAAAAGATCAAGGAATTGAGAGAAAAGAAAAGTTATCTGTCACCTGCATTAAGATGCGGCCGAACTTGATGCACGATACATAAAGTCCATCCTGGTGAGACTATTTAACTGCTCAAACGCTCGGCACTTGGTCTGGGAGAACAAAAGAATGGTTAGGGCAAAAACGGTCGCCTATCTTGTAATGTTCTAGAAGAAGCATAGCCACATCCGCGCTGTTTGTTTCCTAGTCAGGATTTAGCTACTAGTCTCCTATTAACATGAGCATTGTCAAAGTCAAAAGGCCCTTTCCGGAGTCGGGGTGTCTATCTGGTTGCACTCAGGCCTTTCTTCCTCTGTCTAGCTAGTCAGAGCTCCAAAGGGCCTTTCGGTCTTGTTACCGGCCTTCTTGCCCCATGTGCGATGAGTTTCTAGCCTTGGCTGTAGCCCGTCACAATCTATAGGCACCTAAACTCTTGTTCAAGTGTGAGCTATGCGTTAGAAAAGCCCAAATTCAGGGCAAGTGGCCCGATATCTCCTACATAGCATCGCCGCGTTTATGTTGCTTGCAAATGACATTCCTTGGTGTATTACCTATCATCGTGTTCTCATTCTTACGCGATCAACAGACTTACGATCGCAACATTGGTAAACTAAGCTCATGCGGATGGGTTTGACTTTGTGCCATTGCCATTGCTATTACCTTTTTCTTCCCTTCGACTACGCCCCGATCTTCCCCGTTCCCTACACACATCATGTACAAAGCTTCTCATGTTATGTCACGTATATCTACAAGGCGCATATGATCCCTACTTCATCTACACCCTGGCGTGATACTACAGCGTTACGCACGCTCACCTCAGATCTTGCCCGATCTCTTCATCGCCAACTCCCAGCTTCACTACGTCCTCTCTGATTGCTATACGCGCATATATAAATGACATCTCCCGCGCCCGCAAACGTTTCTTTTCCTTCTCCTTCTTGTTCGTGTTCATCCACTCACTCCATTGTCTTCTTGAAATCAGTTCGTCTTTTTTTTTCGCTCATTCACTTTACCGTATTTCCAAAATTTGTTTTCCTCATCCGTCTGTTCCCCTCTTCCAGCACAAAATCTTGGATCAACAACTCTACTAGTTTCGTTTATTTTCCCAACAAATCTGTTGCTCAAGATTTGGTTCTCCGTTTTTTCTCATAACATGCCATCCCTCAGTAAAATCGCCGCCATCACCCTACAGGCTGCTGCATATGCCGTTGCGGATGCGGGAGGAAGCTGGTTGTTAATAGATGGTGATGTTATGCTTCCCCAGCAAAAGCATATAAACATGCCTGAGCTGTTTACTATGCCTCCTTGTGGCGACTTCATCCTGGAAGAGGCTACCATCGAGCAGATGCAAGAGGGCATGAGCAATGGGACTATCACGTCTTTGCAGCTCAGTATCTGCTACCTTGTTCGAGCCCATCAAACTCAAAACTACATCAAGTAAGTCTCTCAGTCCTAGCACTAGTACGAGCCAAGTCGCTGCCTTCATCAGCTTACCATTATTCTTTTCTGGCCAGCTCTGTCATGCAATTTAACCCCGATGTATTAAACATCGCTGGCCAGATGGATCTCGAGCGTCTCAGTGGCAAAGTTCGCGGCCCCCTACATGGCATTCCATTCCTTGTCAAGGAAACAATGGCTACTAAAGACTCCATGGAGACCACGGCAGGAAGCTATGCTCTTCTAGGAAACGTTGTTCCTCGAGATGCCTTTGCTGTTCAAAAGCTCCGTGAAGCCGGTGCTGTCCTCCTCGGAAAAGCCACCCTCAGCGAGTGGGCCGATGTGCGCTCCAGCAAGTACTCGGAAGGATACTCGGCCAGGGGTGGACAAGCCCGGACTCCCTACAATCTGGGCAACAACCCTGGTGGTAGTAGCACTGGCAGTGCTACATCCGTGGGTGCCAACGTCATTCCCTTTTCCTTGGGAACTGAGACTGATGGTAGCAGTAAGTCAAAACTTTTGAAAATTTATAGTAATGAGGTGCAGCCACAGTTATACAGCAAACAGCTAACAAACAGCTAACCCATCTTCCCCTGGTCTTTAGTTATCACTCCTGCTACAAGGAATGGTGTTGTTGGCTTCAAGCCTACTGTTGGTCGAACTTCAAGAGCTGGGTAAGAAAAACTGATACTCCTTCCTCCCTTTGTATTACCTTTCCAGCCTCATCATCAACATAAACTAACATCTTTTCCGTTTTTTCTTTTTTTAATCAGTGTCATTCCTGAGAGTGAGCATCAGGATAGTATCGGCACGTTTGGCCGTACTGTTAGGGATGCTGTCTACGCTTTCGATGCTATCTGGGGTATTGATAAGCGGGATAATTATACGGAGGGCCAAAAAGACTTCATGCCCAAAGATGGGTATGTCCCCTTCCTCTCCGACAAAACAGCCCTTAAGGGTGCCACCTTTGGATTGCCCTGGGACAGCTTCTGGAAGTATACCCCTAATAACCAGATCGACGGCCTTATGGCAACGATCAAACTCATTGAGGACGCTGGTGCTACTATCATCAATGGCACTGAGATTCTCAATGGCGACGAATTCATCAGCCAACCCTGCTGGGACTGGGACTACGGTACTAAGCTGGGATACTCCAACAGATCTGAATTCACTGTGATCAAGGTTGACTTTTACAACAACCTCAAGTCTTACCTTTCTGAGCTCACCAACACCAACATGCGCTCGCTGGAAGATATTATTGCGTACAATAACGAAAACCTTGGAACCGAGGGTGGTCAGCCAGGAGTCCACACTGCTTTTCCTTTGGGCCAAGACACCTTTCTTGCTTCTGCAGAGACCAAGGGCAAACAGGACAAGGAGTACTGGGAGGCCCTCCACTATACCCAGACCACTTCCCGCAATGGCATTGATCACGCTCTAAACTGGAAGGGCAAGAAACTCAACGGCCTGCTTGTGCCCCCCAGCGTAGGCCAGTCCTTCCAGGTTGCTGCCCAAGCTGGCTATCCCATGGTCACTCTCCCTACTGGTGTCGAAGAGGTCACCCACATCCCCTTTGGTATTGCGCTTATCCAAACTGCATGGAGGGAGGACGAGCTGATAAAGTACGCTTCCGCCATCGAGGATCTGCAGCTCACCACTCCCGGGTGGAAGTACAAGCGTGTTCGGCCCCAGTGGAGAAACTACTTGGCTCGCAACATTCCCGTGCCCTCTGAGAGTCAATATGTTCCCAGCGAGTAAGTTGGTAGTTATTGATGGGATGGATAGGGTGTCTGGGCCATCTATTGCGGATATTGACGCGATATTGCATTTGGTTTGATTTATAGAATATAGACTTGCTGCACGTATAGTACGAAGGCGTTGGCTTTTGAATATTGCCTCTTTAATTTCTTTACAAATTCCAATATCTAGTGGCATGGATACACGTATGAAAGCTGTTATCAGTGCAAAATATAGCAAAGGCCTGATAAATGGAAACCATCTGAATGCTTAAATTCATGGTGGCTCTATATTTGTGACCAAGTAGAATAAAGAGTCCTACGCAGCACTGATCATTGAATTTAATAGTACAAGTGTAATTACTACATCAGCTACAGCCTAGAGTTCCCCATACTCGCCTAAGTTACTCCTGTAGCTGCAAGGATTCATGGAATACAAGACAAACAGTTTGTATAACGGCTGTATTGATGAAGAATTTCTCGAAGAAGAAAACAACACAGGAAATTAACTAGTGAGGGCGTGGGATTGACGGGCTTTTATGTGCAGGGGATATTGGAAGT
The DNA here is from genome assembly GCA_038407015.1 of Ceratocystis ficicola. Lineage (NCBI taxonomy): Eukaryota > Fungi > Ascomycota > Sordariomycetes > Microascales > Ceratocystidaceae > Ceratocystis > Ceratocystis ficicola. The sequence continues at coordinate 94,156 of JAZBQP010000026.1, read as the reverse complement.
GAACATGGGGTGAACAGTGCCCTGTAAGCTCAATCCTTTTGCTAACAATGAAGCGAGACGATGCTAGCAGGACGACGCGTCAACGAGGCCCGTCGACAAGACACGCCACAGGGTGCATGTTGCGATGGCAGAGCCTAGGCACATACAGGTCCATAGATCTTCACAATGGCAGATGATGAAGCTGGTGTAACAAGGAAAGCTGCAGACAAGATTAGACTCCGGTACGTAGTTGTTGTGGGTACCTAAACCCTAAACCTCTGTGTTACCTTGTGTCAGCCAGGTGCCGGGTGTTGTGGCGAATCTACCCCTCTTCGGTAGAACGTCGGATAATCACATGGCTTGTGTATGATAACTGTTGTGGTGAATCTAACCCCTGTTCGGTAGAACATCGGGTAATCCCACAACATATAATGTTTTGTGAGCTTACTCGGTCAGAGATAGAAAACTTAGTCTAATACAACACATAAAAACAATCAAAAGAATCAGTTCACAACAATAACCTGTCCCGATTAGTGTGACAATCAGTTAACTGAATACAACAATCCCAAGTTACAACAATGACAGTTTACCAATATATGAACTCACTCTTAGGAGAAAAGGGAAATCATCGAAAATAAGAAAATCATTAAGAAGCTGTCGGTAAAAGTCAATCTAAATGTGGATAGCTGCGAGAATACCAGTGACCGAACTCAAACCCCTTCTGCCTACAAAGGTGGTGTGAATTCGGTCGTCTTGGTAATGTCTGGTTTCCATTCTCTATCTATCGTAAGATGAGGTCTATCACATAGCAGTAGAGATCGACTCGGGCCAGGGCGGTGCGGCACGTGTGTTGGCTTGGTCATCCGTATTCTACCACTATTATAGACCGCATCATGGACCACATCGACAGAAGCGCTATTTTTTCAGGGAACAACAGGTTGTGAGCCCGCGCTTATCAACCAAACAAGCGAACAACTACGGCACTCTTGACTTTATTTCTCGAGTCAATAAGGCTGCTTCAGTGGCACACCAGAGAGAACGACTTCATGTCTGAATAGCCTCGCCGATCTTCCCGACTAAAGACTACCAGACGGAATATAAACGAGGAGAAGGATTCTTCTGATACCAGCAGCCGGAGTGCACTATCAGAAATGGAGCCACTTGGGATAACCACGGAACAAATGGAAGCCTTCCAGGCGTGCTGGGTTGTCCATACCCAAGCCAAGGAAGAAGAGGACGCGAAGTCCTTGGGTTTAACAGCCGCTGCGATCCTCACTCGCAGACAGTTGATGGACATGAACTGGGAAATTGTGGTCACCCCAGAATCCATCCTGGTGGACAGATCTAACTTTGTGATCTGGAACGCTGCCTGCCAACGGGCAATCAGAGAACTGGGATAAAGTGGGAAGACTCACGAAACGCCACACCCAAAGTCAAGGCGTACATGCTCCGTGGCATTATCAGGACCTTGTCTGGATACAATCAGTCATTGATTGTAAACTGCACAGAACCTCATGAAGTAATGGAGGTTTTGCGCGACCACATCCTCGGCACCACTGAGGATAGCGTCAGCTATTACTGGGACAGAATGGCACGTACCGACTTCCAGGAAGGGGAAGTCCTTTACGAATTTCTCCAACGGTACCAGAGAATGATCCAGGTGGCGCAGACATATGGTGTTGCCCTCGACGATCAGACAAAACGGGCCACACTCATCTCCATCGTCACAAAGAAATTTCCAGAAATGGATATGACCTTACGAATGCTCAAAACATGCAATGCAACGGTCCACGCTCTGAAGATGCAGTCTGAACGTGACATCTACAGACGCCCCACCCAAAAAAGCAAGCCCAAGAACCCACAAGGCAACACTACTAGCCACTCTAAGAAGAATAAGGGGTGCTACAATTGTGGGAGATGGGACATATTGCTAGGAACTGCTGAAAGCCTAAGTGTAAATATGTATGGGTCTGTATGTGTTATAGGACACGGTGTTACGAGACACGGCCCGGAATGCGGACCTGTCTGCTGAGCCGGTCCAGCCCTTGCTGAATGACTGATACGAGCTTACAAGAAGGTTATATCATATTTGATGAGGAGGAGAATCACAGAGAAACGGCAAGATTTGGTCAATAAAGCATACATAGTCTTGGTGTTCCCCAACGTTGGTATTTTAGTTTTGTTTCCTTTTTACTTTCCAAGAACTTGATAATAAACTTCATAGGACCTAACTGTGAGTCTTCTACACACTTAGCAAACCCCTCACAATTATAGCAATATTTCAGCATGACACTAACGAGCTACTTGGGGACTTGAGGGGCAGCTTCAGCAAACTGCTGGACACTGCCTGGGGTGAAGCGAACAAAGAACGCGAGGCCATGAGAGGGGTACCAATATTCATGTACGCGCCAGACCGGTTGGAAGCAAGTCCGGGGCTGGGCGAGGGAGACAAAACTGCGCGCTTGGCAGCCGATAGCTTCTTGAAGAAGTCAGTCCCGAACATCCCCACCACCAACACGGTGGACAACAACGAGCTGGTCTATAGACGAATCTCCCTAGAGAACGTTAGGGATGAGGTTCAAGCAACTTTCGCAAGAAGGTCAAGAGTCTAGTTTGGAGAGACTACGAGCGGGACCCGACTATGCAGGGCCTCCAGTTGACGATCCACAAACCAGAGAAGGTCCCCCAGGCCATTGAAACCCTAGGAATGTCACGGACGGTCCGCCGATCAATCAGGAAACCGCGGCCTCCCCCACAATGTGACCATACCAGACAAAGAACTGCAACTTTACGCTGAAGCACAAAACATGTTGTAAACACCACGACGGGTCCAAAGCGTGCACCCCTCCATTGAATGAGTGGAAACCCCTACAAGATACACGACAGCAGCGAAAAATATCTGAAGGTGATCTGAGCAAACGTTCAAGGCACGCCGGGTGCGCAGAAGAGAATCTTGGAAACAGCCTTTTCCAGGAGAACGGACATAGTTCTCGTCCAGGAACCCCCGTGCAAACTAGACCGGGTATTACAGCACACTTAGCCCTGCTCCGCTAGCCGCAACGCAACACCCCCTTCAGGGGATTTTTTTCCTAAATTTGAAGGGCACTTGGCCCAAATAGGAGGGCTCGCCTGGGCAGACAATTCTAAGATCACACATTTGTCAAGCTTTGTGAACCCTCACCTACACACCCCTATGTCATTAGTAGCCACTGACGGCCTCACCTTTGATCAGTACTGTGAACCGGCCATGTGTTGTTCCATGAATCAAGGTGGCTTGAGCCTAGTTAGCAAGAGGACAGGTTCTCCAAGCTGGACTCTTTCTGACGTGGAGGATCCACATGCTTTTGGAGGGTGAGCTTCCTGTCGAAGCATACTCCCAACCATTTTGGCGTTCCTCTAATGGGGGTGGCTTTGATCACCGGCAGGTCTTCCATCACCGAATCCGGGTTGTCAGTCTTCAGAACCCTCCTGTGAATTGACGTCCTCTATCTGAGATGATTGAGTCTGGAGGGCCACAGTGACCATAATAGCATCATTGAAGTGGGTGAGACAACAGTGTCAGTTTCGATGCTTGGCAGGGCTCGCGATATTACACACCACACCCAGTGAGCCGATCTCGTGATGACCATGATGTGCTCGCTGTCTGTGTTATCACACTTGGGAAGAGGGCTTATGAAGTCTCTGTAACTTTGTCTCCACTACCAGTCAGGAATAGGGAGTGGTTGTAGTTTGCCTTGCTACTTTTGTCTCCACACTTTCCCTCTACCATGGACATTACAGTTGCGCAAGAACTGCCTGACATTGACATCTGCAGCTCCCGCCCTTCCTTAGGATCTTCAGGGTTGTCCTGCTCTCTTCTGGATAGCACATCAGCAAACTGGTTGAGGCGCCATAGCCGGTGAATTACTTTAAAAGGTGGTACCGTCTGCAGAAACTCTGACCATCCAACCTGTCTTTCATTGAGCAGCTGTTTCTTAGCAAAGCACTGCTGCAAGTTTTTATGGTCTGTGATAAGGCTGAAGCTGGCGAGGCCTCAAAGCATTTCATACCACCCTTAAATCATCAGACTACACCTACGAGTTCCTCATCATGGATGGGATAGCTCCGTTCGGGGTCAGTCATTTTCCAGGAGAAGAAAGCCACCGGGAGTCCATTCTGCAAAAGGCGTCCTCCAATACCAAGACCAGAGACATTACTCTCCACGACTGTTGCATCAGCACTAGCATTTAGGTCCCATCCAGAAAGTAGGCTCCCATGCATGTAATAGTTCTTGAGGTCTTGGAAAGCATTTTCTTGGTGCTGTCCCCATACCAAGAACCTAATGGATGTTGGCCTCTTCTCCATTTCTGTGCCTCTACAAAGCTAATACAGTTCTCTATTGTCGGTACTTGGCACCCTAACTTTGCTTGGGCGTCAGCTGCCTTGTTGCCTTCTACGCCTATGTATCTAGAGACCTACAGCACTCGAGAAAAACTTCCAAATTTCTCATCTGCCTAAGCTTTTAGAACCCGCCTTATCTCGTCCACTGTTTCTTGTGGCATGCTACTTTTAGTGGATGTGTTCATACCACCTCTGTTGTCCAGACACAGCCAAACCTCCCTAGCTCCTTCGCGAACTGCCGCTCGCTTAGTTGCCTTAAGAGCGCCAACTGCCTCCGCGTCTACCACTTCCATCCACTTCCACAAAGCTGTGTGATCTACTTCCTGAGTAGCTTCGCTCTCGATGATAGCCTATTCTGAGCTCATGTTACCACTATGTCTTTTAATCCGTCGGAGCAATCAATGAGTGTCCCTAGCAAGCTTCTACTTCCACTAGGTGGGATAAAGACTGATAACAAACCCCCCCTCCTCCCACCTCTGATGCAGCCGTTGGTTCTCCCCTAGGGAGCCACACCCCCGCATTCAACACCCTCAGGAATTCTCTCGCTTACGCATCAACCTTTCATTCATTCTCGTTATCTATTGCTTCTCTCTGTGTTCTCTGTTTTCTCTTGATTTCCCTTCCCGCTTTGCTCTCCACCCATCAGGTAGTACCCGACCAGAAGATCTCTACACCACTGACAACCGGGACCGGAGGACGGATAGACGGCCTACACAGGCCTACAAATGGTAGCAGAAAAAGCAGTCTTCTTACAGCCGAATCAAGAAGTCTGGACTCGAAAAGCCTACAGTTTCATGATCTAATTCATCACCATAGAGGCCTGTTTAGACCCATCGTTCATTTCAAGCGCAGTTTGCTTGTTTGTGTTTGTGCTATTTAACGTCTACCCGATTGATTCTACACACTAATACGACGGCATATTCCGGGCAAGACCAGTCGGGGATGATGTCGTCATCCGGGGCCGTTCTTGGGCGGGTGTGCATGAGCTTCGGAAAAGTGGAGCCCCGGTTGTTTGCCGAGTATAAATAGAATTTCATCATCGCCATAAACAATCCTCATTAGTGTAGTGGTGATCATACCTGCTTGTCACGCAGGTGACCTGGGTTCGATTCCCAGATGGGGAGATTCTTTTTGCACCTATTGTCTAAGCCATGGACACCAAATGGGATAGCTAGATACCCTCGATAGTATTGATTATGTTAACATCGTGTCCAAGTTCCGTATGTGACAATTCATAAAGATCAGATCCAGTCGTAACTAAAAAGAGCAAGGTCAAATCATGGTATGAAATTAAAATAAATCTTGATAAAATCAAGCTTGTTTAACTTGAAGAAGGCAGGCCTTGGTTACAAGAGTGTGTATCATGTTGCGTGTACGCCTAGTATCGCAAGAAAAGAAGAAACGTTGAGATAAAAATAAAATAAAACTCGGTTGTCCCAGGCCAGCCGAGAAAACACCGGCGCTGTGCTAAAAAGAAAAAAAGGAACGGGAAAAAAACAATAAAATGCGAATGTCAAGCGTAAGCTAAGAGAAGTTTTGGGGGTTCACGATAGTTACAAAGGCCAACGCGAGATTTCCAAAAAAAAAAAAAAAAATAAGGATACCATGAAGTACCAAAAAAATAAAGGTGAAAGAAAGAGAAAATAAAATGAGACAAGTTCGGTTAAAGAAAAGAAGAGGATGACAGGAAGCATGACTAAGCCCATCTGCAGTCCATGCACTCTTGATGAGAGAAGAGGAAGAATCGGGAGAACAAGGAATTTTCACGGACATGCGGAAGACCAATGTGCCAAAGGGGAAGAGACCCGAGAAGGGACTGGTCCATAGCAGGACACAGCGCTGCAAGCCACCTAAAAGCAAGTCTCCCATTGTAGACCACACTAGGCCACACTCATGTCCAAGCAACTGACAATGCCGGTGATTTCTGACCATGCAGAGCTGTGTTTGCACAGCACATGTGGCTCGAGATGCCGCTCGCAGCGCCCATCCACCGCTCCACCATCCTCCTTCGCCCAGCTATCGTGAACACAAGAGCATGCAGGTCAGGGCGGCCCTAAGCCAGCATCAGTCTAGGACCAAGTCTTATTTACCCCACCTGCTGCACTGCATTGTACTCCAGGCCTAATCATGAACCATCCAGAAAAAAAAAGAGCTCATAAAAAACGGAGATATGGCACAATGCCATTGTAGGTGGAGAAAACTGATGAGAGTGAGGAGATAGTAGCAACTGGCTACATGGAATATAATCTTGGGCTCATATTCTAATCAAGGAACCTCACGGGTCGGACGGCACAAGGGTGCCACATCTAATTGATTGTTTGGCTGCAACCTGCAGCAAAACACGGACACAACAAAAATTGGTACATGGAAGACCGTGCGGTGCAGTGTAGTGCAGTATGTTCCAGGACAAGCGGGGATGAGCAATCTGCCAGCTGCATCAACAAACCACTAAACTTGATTGGACAGAAAACCTAAGGCAGTCTCAGCCTAGGTTCATCTACTGAGAGTGACCTGACCGTAAAGACAAAGCTCGACTTCTGAACAGCAAAAGGAACTTTAGCCTCTGCTCCAACAGTTTGTCCATCAGAGTCGCATTGGTAATGTGACAATAGACCACGCTCTGCATAAACAAGAGTGTATGCAGGCTTTTTGGAGAACTGGCGAACAAATGGGCAGTGATTTCCACACTGGTATTCCCATCTAGCAAGAATATGACGGAGGTGAGGTGACAAAGCTAAAAATGCACCAAGTGCAAACTTGTGCTTCAGAATGTGCTCCAGTTCCAGTCACGAGGCACGCTCTGGGCGACCTCTTGGCTGCTAGTAGTAGGTTTAAAAAAGCCATTCTGGGGCATAGGAGAAGGCACAACAGGGCTCTGAGAAATAACCTCGGACTCGGTAGAAGCAGTCGAGTTAGAGGGGCTGTTGCTGTTGCGGTTCTTCCAACTCTGGAACTCGTCAAAGCAGTGGCGGCACGAACGGCTCATTGAGGCGCGAGGATTATAGTTGGCATCCTGATCCAAAGGCACCTCAAGGCTAGAGTGAGGATCACAGAAGATGTTGCCACAGCGGCGACAGTGGTGTCTACGGGTGAAGTAGCTAAAGGTCTTTTTACAGACAGGGTCGTCGCAGGTTGTAACGGCAGTATCAGGCTATAAAGAAAAGTAGGAGAATGGCATTAGTAATTAAGCCCAATACGGACGAACGGAATGAGGGCAAGAATGTAGGCAGTGAGTGACAAGAAGAGGGGTTTAGATCAGGTGTCGCGTTCAAGTCAGTCTGTCCTATTCATGCCTAGTTCTACCTTTGCCTCAGCAAAAGACGCATAAAAACGAGTATCCTGGTCGCATGCTGGCAAAGGCAGGAAGACATGTGTGAAGACATAGAAATACCAAAACTTTGTAACGAGAAATAAAATCACTCACCTTCCAGTGCTTACGCGTAGGCTCAGAGGTAACTTCAGGAAAGGCCTCCATGGCCCATTCGTCATCGCTACATCTGCTATCCTGCGTTGAGCGACGGCGACCAAGCCGAGGCAACGCATAGCTAGCTAGATTCAAAATGCTATTGCGACGCTCCTTGACATAGCCATCGTTAGATGAATTTGAGCCATGGGAGCTAGAAACGTCGACTGGTGGCTGCTGAAGCTGTTGTTGCTGGTCCAGCTTCTGGTTCTCCTGAATGGGAGACTGGACCTGAGCGATTTGAAGCTGAGAACGGCGGGTCTTCTTGGAGGGGAACAAATTGGGGCGTAAAACAGCAGGCATGTACACAGGCAGCGCGCCGTCGCGGCGGCTAGAATTGTTTTGAGGGGAAACGGGTGTGCTGCCATTGGTGTTTGAAGGGTTGGTATTTGAGCCGCTGGTGCTTAAAGGGGAGATCTGGCGAGAGTCGCGGGGGGCAGAAGGCATATTTTGGAAAGATTGTGAGCGGGAATGACGACCATGTTGTGTATGTGCACTCTGGGGTGGCAATTGTGGCTGTGGCTGGTGTTGGTGCTGTGTCTGAGTGCGAACAGTTTGTGCAGCGTGGAGGTTGTTGAGAAGGCCATATTGTTGCGCATCAGGGACCATAGGCATGATGAGATTTGTGTTTCCAGCCCCCATATGAGTGGAATTACGGACGTGCGTAGCAACCATATTCATGGTTACGGCGGTTGGAAATGGCGAATAGGATGGGAGAATGGTGAGATGAGGAATCGAGGGTATAAGATCAGAGACAGCAGTGCTTTGTATCTAAGCAGATAGGAAGCATAAAAACCAGGCGCTCGTTTTTCGTCTTGTCAAACTTCCCAAAAGAAAAAAAGAAAAGAAATAGACGCTGTGATTACAATGAGGCTTAAGGCAACGCAAGCGTCAGAAACTTGCGGGGACAAGTTTACCTTTATGTGTGATTATGGATGTAAACGCGTGGTTGGAAACTAGAAGAGCCTAGTACGGATTTGGTTCGGATGGATGTATGAATCTGAATCCAACTTATCTTTAGCGTCAAGACGGTGAGGACCGAGACCAGAGGCAAAAGTAAAATAATATTCTAGGAGAGCGAAAAAGAAAAAGAAGAGAAAAAGAATTAAGTCGAGGGCAAAAGCGAATAGAGCGAGAGGAGCGCAGACGAAAGTAAATTAAATAGGTAAAGTTGAGAGTCGAGTAGTACCAAAAGCGACGAGACCAGTATTAAGTAAAAGAGGAATGGGATTAAACAGAGAGTGGAAAGGGAGAGGTAGGGTAGAGATATGGTGAGACTAGACACCTGTTTGACAGGTAGGTTGGCGAAGAATGAGAGGATGAAGAAGTGGGATTCAGCTTATGGGCGAGAATAAGGCAGGAAGAAGTGAGTTATATTGACGAACTTGACGTGGAAAAAGAAGAAAAGAAGAGCGAAATCACAAGCAAGGCTAAAGCAAGGCGGGTAGTGGACAGACGGAGAGTTAAAGAGGAAATTAAAAGTGGAGATTAGAGTAGACAGGCAAGTGGAAACAAGCAGTCAGACGCAAACCAGGCAGGAGCAAGAACGACCAGAACAAACGGATGTTATCAGAAGCACAAGTGGAAAGCACACGACAGCAAGGCAAAAAAGATAAAAGCAAAGGCAACAGAGAGACAGGGGGGGAGGAAGTCCAAGCAGCTGGGAAGGTGCTCAGAGGCAATGACAGGGTACTGATTGGACAGAAAGGTAGGCTAAAGGCAAACGCAGAGTTGATGCAAAATGCAGGTAGTTACCCAGGAGCAAGACAGACTGAAAGCGGGACGAGATAGGGCACTATAAAACGAGAATGAAGGTCCTGCGAGTTGCCATGTTCCATGCTCGCTCATGCTGGCTCTACTTGCTTTCGTTATCTCTCTTTCCATGTTATTAAGAGCCTCTTTTCTCTTCCTCCTTGATTCCTGCGACCTTCCTTCTCTTCCTCACTTCTGACTCCCTGCTGTACAAAAAACAGGAAGCCTTCCCCGTAGCAACCCAGGGCCTATAGAGCCCATAGCCCACAAGCACGTAATGAAAGCCCACAGCCTACAAGATCCCGATCCCACAGGTTACAGAGCCTAGAACCCATCCACCCAGCCAAGAGCAGGAAAGGTAGGCTGTAGATGTGGGGCTAAAACATGTGCTGGCTCTCGTGAGGTAGGCCGCCGAAACTTTAGGCTCTACAGGCCCTAGGCTCTGAGGCTTCTGTTTTCAGGGCGGGTTTGCAGGGCTTGCTAGGCTGTGTTGTTGTGCAGTGGCCCCATCTCCATCATCCTAAGTTTATTTTATCGCAATTTCTTTTGTTCCTTTTCTCTATCACCGTCCCTCCATCAAGCGCCCAGTCTTGCATCTGATTCATGCACGGCTGTATGCTGTATGCACGAATGAATGGAAGAGTGAGTGAAGGAATAAAAGAAAAAGAATTGGTGAACAGATGAGAAAGCAGACATGTTTAAGATGTACGAGATCTCTGTGCACACGCGCACACGCACACAGTAGCAGCCCCAGCCAGCTCAAATCTCGATCTTCGTCTGCAACATTGACTTGGCACTACATCCACCCACCCGTCTGTCTGCCTGCCCTCCCCTCACCCTGCCTAGTCTCGGGCTTTGATGTGCAACTTGGTACACACCTCCGAGTGCGTACCATGTCTCGGTCTCTAAATTACGGGTCACCTAAGAAGCCCCTCCCAGCTATCCAGCACCTCACCTCACGCTAGCAGAACCGTCATTTGCGTGTTTGTCTTCCTTTTGACCTAACTTTTTGCCATGCCAGTTTGCTGATCTAGGCCCAAGCAGGCATTTCACAACTAGGTCTTTTCCCACTGTGCCCCCCATCCGGCTCTCCTAAAGCATCTTCCGGCAAATCAGACAAAAGGCCCGTCTTGAACCTCGACCAGCGCTTCCAAAATAAGGAAGGATTCATTCTCCTCTCCCAAAAATCAGTCTTTGCTATCTTTAGTCGATGTCAAACTCGCAATTTCTGCCTCCCTCCCGGGGATGTTCCCAGTTGCTCTCCAGCCAACGGTAGTCCGCAATTAGCAAGCGGCAAGCATGAGCCAGATCAGACGCAAAGCTCCCAGCGGTCAGTGAAGCTCGGATTAGTGATGGCGATGGCGATGGGCAGCAGACAAGCTACCGGTTGGCCTTTGCCCTCTTCCATTTGAGACTAGAAGAAAAAAAGAAGACAGGTGGTCTAGAACCGCAGGAGAAGGAGAGAAAACCGATAAGGGAGGGGGGGCTGAGTTTGTGAGAGAGAAGACAAGACAAACTTTAGACGAACTAACTACAGCAATAACAACGACAACAACGACAACAACAACAACAACAACAACAACAACGGATTGACAACTTATGGCCATAACCGACTGCAGCCAACATCTCCCCCATAACGCACTCTTCTGTCCTCGTCTTTTCTTTCCTGTTTCAGGCCGCTGGTAGAAAAATAAACGAGAATCAAGAATTACCTCGTGGGAAATCCTATAACCCGCACCACCCTCAAAAACAAGAGTGTTTGTGTCGTGTGTCCTTCCTACAGCAGGGCCAAGGCTAAAGGCCAAGCAAGCTCTCATAGACTAGCAGTCAAGCCACGGGCAGGGAGGCGAGGCGAGGGATGAGAGTTTTGCCTGGTCTTGTTCTGGAACAGAAGAAAGGAAAAGGAATAGCGCATCTGTTTATTCAAGGGGAGTCTTAATGACGACGTGGTTTGTTCGTTGCGCTTCTTCTCCTTACCCTGCCCAGGCTGTCTCTGTTATCCCTTCACTTCCATTGATCCCTTGTCAATGCAAGGGCGAAGGAGTGGGGGAGGGCTCATTGCAACTGCCTCATTCTTTGGTTTTTAGCCTTCGTTCTCCGTTTTTGCAATTTATGATCATCACATGAGGGAAGCAAAAAGCCAGCCCTCATCAAAGTCTCAAAATCCCCAAGCCTCAAGCTTGAGAATATCAACTTCCTTCTATTCTTCCTCCGGACCCGCGGTGCAAAAATCCCACGCAAGTCAAAGCCCTAATCCCCTTCACTTCTTCCTCTCCTTCCTAATCCCCTGTGGTCTCCCGGCTGGCCGCCTGCCCTCTGCTTTATTTTATTTTTTGCTTGTATATGGCTTCTTCCATCTTGTCTTATCCCATGCTTGTACTTAGTATCAAGCGGAAGCAGCAGGTATAGAATAAGGGGGTCCCCCCCCCCCCCCCCCCCCCCCCCCTTTGTCTTCCTTCTTCTCTCGTCCCCATGCGTCATTCTTAGGTGGTCGTGTTGGTGACGCTTGGGCCATATACAAGGGTTGGCAGAGAAAGACAAGGTAAAGAAGAAAAAGAGTAGAAAGCACGAACTAAAGAAAGCAGAGCTTGGCTCTTAGTTTTGGCCCACTTGAAATTCTGACTGTTGACCTGCATGTAGCTTATTGTTTGCCTGATCTCATGATCGTGACAATTTGACTTATTAGTGTTAGCCCCACAGTCTCTGTTTAACCCTATGCCATGTTCTTAACCCTACCACCTTACTCGTTCTCGCACAACAACCCCGTCAGAGACTTAGATGAGCATAGCACGTATCGTTTCTGCATATCCAGAAATTCTAAACATACACATAAGTCATAGTGCATCATCTTCTTCCTGACTAGGTGCCTGTTGACTAGGGCCTGGCTGTACTAGTTTATTTAGTGCATGATGCTAGCAACGAACGGCATGCGTCTCAAAACACCTAGTCTCTCTACATAGGGAACAAGGCGAGGGATGGCTCCGGCTCGAACTAGCTAGCTAACAGGACATCCGTAGGAAAGGGGCCAGAGCGAAGTATGGCACGTGAACTCATTGACATCAAGATGGAAGATAGAGATAGAGAGACTTGCTTTAACCGATAATCCTAGAGACATAGGTTGGATCGATCCGGCTCCAATGCTGTCATGCCGAGCTTAGCGCTAGGTCTAATCTACAAATCGGCGCTGCGTTTGCTTAGTGCGGCCACAAGTCTGCTAAATTTGCCTGTCTAAATGATTTTCCTGGTGCTTGATCGCATGCACAGCACGCACACTACTTAATCTCTCACCGCCCGAGTAGATTTGGCTATTGAAGGACAGACTGTAAAAGATGCCCAAGAAATGACCGAGTCAAATACTAGGCAGGTCTTGCAGCTGTAAATATGCGGTCGGATCATTCGTGCAGGTCGTCGGTAGACTTCAGATGCGGCCGGTCTGACGGGCGCATGTATATGTATATGGATGTATATCCACGTAAATAGAAGTACTCACATGTCTCAGGTACGTACTAGCCGTCACTATTTAGATGTATGCATGCATGCTCGTACTTGCGTGTACATGTCGTGCGTGCGGCACAAATTAGTTAACCTATGTATACTTCACCCGCGCAGCGTAGTATAGACGGCGGATATGACTAGCAAAGAGGGCGACGGCACGGATGGCACATCTATTATAGTAATTGCGACGAAAAATGGCAGTGCAGTGTTGACGTGGACTTGCAGTTGGTGCAACAAAAAGCCTATTTGTAAATACGTCCTCAACCACGTCTGCCTAGGCAAGATAACGGTTTGATTGCTAGTACAATAGTAAGTGTCTTGTTACTACATGTGCAAGATTTTGCTTGCCAGTAGCACAGAAGGGCTTTTGTGTGGAGGACAACCAGAATGAACTGGACTGAGGGGGATCCAATGTTTATGCTTATTTGGTTGGCTATTCATGCGGAGTCGAAGATACACAGAAAAGTTTTTGTGAGTTGTGTCTGGTAGTTTGGTGGTTGAGAAAAAGCCATATAACCCTTGTCAAAAGCGAGACAGCAAGGGTATCGATGACATAAGCAGCGAGACCCGATTCATCGGACGTTCGTTTAATTGCTCGGCCGCGCTGTTATCGCAGGGAGCTGATTGGCTCCTTGCTTAAGGCCGTTGACGTAAGTTTTGTGTGGTTAAGGCTCCTGATGTTCTCTCGACCAATCAGAATTAGATATCGAAAATCAAGCCATTAAAGTACAGTGATGCAGGAAAAAAAAATGAGACAATAAAAGAAACAAAAAAAGTGCAAAGGTGCAGAGAAACATTAAACGACGAACGGCGAAAAAATGGTGTTTGAAGCGCACAAAAGTAAAGCGCAAAAGGCTCACCGCCAGTCTCGAGGGATTTCCTGCACGTGGTTTTTGCTTTTCTGGGTTGTAGCAGGAAGGCCACAAAGCAAGATTTTTGCTGGTTGCAAAGACTCTGTCTCTATAATTGGCAACTAAATGGGGAAGGGGGATGTGCTTCTTGCGTAGGTGTAGATGACGTTGTATGTGTACATGCATGTGTAGTATACCTTGGGGTCGCATTATATTGGAATCATCAATCTAGTATGCGTAGCGTATACTTACTTGATAACTGTACAGTTTTGGGGGTAGTCATATTGTGTTATAGGCTTGGGTATGTCTGATATAGCCCGTGCTGCTGTCCACACACAGGCGCTTTGTATTAAACATGCTGTAATGGGACAAGTTTACGGTGGTGCTTAAGAGACATTTGACTATTGGCTTTTCCTGAAGTTACGTGGGGGTACAGAGAGAACTGAAGGAGCGGAATTACAAACAAATAGTGACAATAACAGAGGGAGCTGCATCACATGCATGTTAGAGATGCAGTTTGATAATGTCTCAAGACACTGTTTGTCAATATTACGAAGCTGGATGAACACAAAAAGCGAGCTGCAAGAGAAAAAGGGGAAAAAATAAAAAGGGCAGTAGCAAGACTGCCACTAGGGAAGGTTTTGGCCACAACGGACAATTCGCACGCAAACCCCCAAGTTCTAAGCTACCAACAAGCCTCTATAGAAGAACAAGCGGACAGCTAGTATCTCAACATCAGACGAGGGGGAGGGATGGGATGCGCAATTTCCTTCTTCAATTTTACAAAGTCAAGACGCGAATTCGACGAACCGGCTCAGCGAAACAATCACCCACCGGACCGGGTCGTCGACGGAGTTTCCCTTGTTTAGCTTTAACGCCATGGAATGGGCAAGCTAGACTGTAAGAAAGCGCTACTACTACTACTACTACTACTACTACTACTACTACGTTGCGTGTGGTGGACAAAAGGTCACCCTACAACAAAGTGATAGAGAAGCCGCTAGTTTAGTGGAAAGGCTCGACTTGGTAAGCCGCACCGAAGCTCGACGAAACTTGCGGGAATAGGGAGGAAAAGAGCATGAAACATGGATGTTGAGGGGGCCTTAGTTTCGACTTTTCCTTACGGCCCGGCCCTTTCAAAACCCTCTTCGGCCTCTTGAGGGAGAGAGGTGAGAGATTCATGTTCTTGCTTTGTTTACTAATGGCCCTTAAGAGAGAGGACCCGAAACCGACCAATCAGGGCATACGCATAAACACAGAGGAAACGAGCAAATGGGAGACCGAGGGGCTATGTTTTGCCCCGCATTTTGGATCATGATCCCTTCCCTGCTAAAGAAGGAGAAAAGCGAGCGGGGGGCAGCAACAACATGATTAGCAACATGATTATCATGTTGTTGATCCCGTTTCTTGCTATGATCGCGACGTCTTTGTACCTTCACAGAACATCAGAACATAGAAAGCCGTAGGATATTGTATAGGTTTTTTTTCGCTCCTGTTTGTAGCATTGCATCCTATAATCCAACATAGTCTCGGCTTGAATCGGTAGTCTCTGTCTAGACCCGGCTATAGTTAGCATAGCGTTGCATTTCTGGTCCTCCTCCTCCTCCTGGCCGTTTCCCCTCTTCCTTGTGAGCACCTCCATTTGCCTCCACCCTTGTCTCACAATTCCCAGCGTCCACTCTTTCCACCCTCCTTGAGAACTACGCGTAATCCCTCAACAATCATCTCTTTGTCAACGGCCTTGCACATGTCGTAGACAGTTAGGGCTGCTGTTGAGGCGGCCGTGAGTGCCTCCATCTCGACGCCCGTTTTGTTGTCGCACGTGACTGTAGCCTTGACATGGAGAACATGCGGGTGAGAGGAAATGGAAATGGGCGGGGATGTGCACGGTGTAGTCGCTCTTTTGTGCCCCTCTTTGCCATTGCTCTCGCCATTGCCATTGTCGCCACTATCACCAAGCTGCAGATCTACCGCAACATGAGAGAGTGCCAATGGGTGACATAGAGGGATCAAGTCGGCTGTGCGTTTAGCTGCCATAATTCCTGCGATACGTGCCACACCTAGTACATCACCCTTCTTGACAGCATTTGCTGCAATGAGCCGTGGTGCCATGGCCGACGAAAAGACTACACGGCAGACAGCCACAGCTGTGCGAGTAGTTACGGCTTTGTGTGAGATAGAAACCATTCGCGCACTGCCTGAGGCCGAGACGTGGGTGAGCTCAGGTGTTGGGGGTGCAGGAGGCGGCGATGATGTAGACAGGGTGCTAGTCGGAGTGGAGTCGGAGGCTGATCTGCATGAGGAGTCATGTTTGGGTTCGGCGGGGCTGCTTGTTTTATTGTGGCTGGTTTTCATGTAGCAGTGGGTTGTTGAAAAGAGTTGAATTTGGCCGACAAATGGAAGGGGGGAGCGCAACGATTTGTAAGAGGGCCGCAGCCAAGATGCTGGCTGATAGCTTAGAGATGAAAGTGGGCGGTCTACAGTACCAATTTGTTCAGCTTTACGTACTTAGCTTTGATAGATGTAGATGTGTATTGAAGAGAAATAGCCAGCCAAGATACTCCGAGACGCCTAAATATTGCAGAAAAAGACAAAAAGGACTCTGTGTTTGAATTCACCCACCTATTAGTATCATTGGCCTGTTCTTAATATGCTCCAGTTCGCCAATTCCTGCGTGCTTTTCCTTCTTGCGCCGGACAGCCTGGCCAATTACATGCAAGAGCTTGTTTTCAATCGCAGCTAAAGTTTGTAGCTCTGCAGAAGAAGCACATCCGTTCTGGGATGTCGCGAGCGCCGCAGTTTTTCTCAAGGCCTTTAGAGCATCATCGTCAATGGGATCACCGCTGTTAGCCTGCCGCAGCACGTCACGGAGCGAAACCTCGGCATTGCCAAAAAGGCAAACTTTGAGATTGCCGTCGCTTGTGATACGCAGGCGGTTGCACGAGCCGCAAAAGTTGTGTGTCATGCTAGTAATGAAGCCTAACCGCCCAACATGACCTGGCACCTGCCACGTCTTACTAGTGTCATTGGCATGACCGCGAACAGCATGGACATCTGGGTGCACACGACGGATTATGTCTAGCATGTCTGCATAGCTGAGCATTTTGGCCTCGTTCCAGCGGTTGCCATCAAACGGCATGTATTCGATGAAGCGCACTTCAAGATCGTGCGAGCGGGTCAGCTCGACAAAAGGAAGTATCTCACGGTCGTTGACACCGCGAATCACGACGCAATTGATCTTGAGTTTAAGCCTTGGCATACCGGTCTCTTGCCGGGAGGCGTGGTTTATGGCAAGTACGCGGTCGATGCTCCTTTGCACGGCATCAAAGCCCTTGCGACGCGTCATGATCTGGAACTGTAGCGGGTCTAGCGTGTCAAGGCTTAGATTGATGCCTGTTAGCCCGGCATCAACCATGGCATCAAGCTTGCGGTGTAGTGAAATCCCATTTGTGGTGATGCATAGCTCGCGCAGACCGTGTGATCGTAATGTGCCAATCTGCTGCATCAGTGGGACAATATCGCTCCGTACCGTAGGCTCGCCCCCAGTCAGCCGTATCTTGGTGACGCCCTGGGAGACAAAGAGCGACGAGAGGAGAAAAATTTCCGGGGTTGTGAGAATGTTGGGTGGCGGAGATAACGGAACACCTGCTTCAGGCATACAGTATAGACAACGTAGATTGCAGCGCTCGGTGACGGAGATGCGTAGGTAGTCGTGCTGCCGATTAAAGGTGTCTGTCAGAAAGTCCGAGAAGGGTTTGGCCTCCTTGATCCGGTCTCGATAGCGGGCACGCGGAGTAGAGAGACCACCGACCGGAGCCGCGGGCAGGCTCTCGGCACCGGGTTGATCTTTCCGGGATACAGACGGCGACCCATGGTCTTTAGCCAGGCCATCTGGTGGGGGTGGCGTTATCTGTGGCTGAATCCCCTTTGAGGTGTTCGTGTGATAGTAACGCCAAGAGGCGTATTTGCTCTCCCGGAGCGCTGATCCGTAGTCGTGTGATAACGCTAGCGATAGTAAGGCTAGGCTATGATTTCTTTTGATATATCTGCTGCTGGAGCTGAGACTCCGATTCAGATATGGAAAGCGATTCATCACGAGGCTCAAGAAGATAAGGCAAGATGAGGAAAGAACAAAAATTTGTTCATGCGTAAGAGAAAAAAAAAGGAAGGAGCATTGCTTTGGGTTGGAGAAACTTGGCTCGTTTTGTGGAAAGCTTGCCGATGAAGAAATGGCACCTGCCTTGTTCGCAATCCGGCGGTGATAGGAGCAGTAGGACGGAAGTAAAAGGGACTTGGGGCTTGTGCTGGGGTGTTGTATCATTGGCAGCTGATAAAAGGTAGGTGCTACTTGGGCGTTATCGATAAGAATAAATGCCACAGCTTCTAGTCTGTTCAATGTCACCAACATGTCTCCTAGGCTTAATCTGGGGTCTTTTTACAGATTCACCCTCGTTGCAAATAAATCATCATGTTTAGCTCGCCGATATTTAAGAGTATGTCAAGCTTTGCCCGTTCAGACTCGTCCAGCTGTGCCTTACCCAGACCTGTCAGACCTGTTCAACTAATCTAACCCTCAGCCTTGTCCTACTCTCGCCAGCCTCACCGTTTTGCGTTGCTAGCCCTGATGGACTACTGCTAGCCATTCTGCAACAGGCGCGTATCGTTGTGCGTGAGATCACCACGTTGCAGATTGTCCATGAGATTAGCATCCCTAATGACGCAGCCTCATCGGCCTTCAGCCTTGTGTGGGCTCCATCTTCGACAAAGGTGCTGGTAGCTGCCGGCGATAAGCTGTTGGTGTATTCGGCATTAGACTCAAGCTTCCAGGCTACGGTCAAAAACCCGGCGTCATCATCGGCTAAGCCGACACACGTGCAGTTTGGCCCGACAGATAGCGAAGTTGCAGTGTTTTCGCACTTTGGCCTCAAGCTAGCACTAGTAAACTTGGCCACGTCGTCAGTCGTGGAGGTCACGAACCCCAAGTTCCACCAGCCACCATCCGTATCGCGCGGGCTCTCGTTTCGTCCTGGCTCGCATCACCTAGCACTGCTGACGCGGACCAATGGCAAAGACTCGATCAGCATCCATCTTCCAGGATCGCGCAGTGTTGAGCGCGCCTTTCACCCTGACACTGTTGATGCTCAGGGTGTCTTGTGGGCAAGCAAGGGCCGCTGGTTAATTGTGTGGGAGAGCGCAGCCCATGGCCACAAAATGTTGATGTATACGCCAGACGGCCACTTGTTTAATACGTGGGCCGGACCGCCAGACATTGGTGCCGAGGCACAACACTTCGATCTTGGAGCAGGAGTAAAGCATTTCCATATGGATAGGCTTACTACTAAGGCGGCCGTTTGTGACTATACGCCAATCGTGACGATTATGGATCTAACAATTGGTAGCCAGATGATGAGACTGGCTCACCCGGAAACTGTCACACCGGTGGATACGCTACAAGTAAGATCCAGACCCTTGACAAGTGAGAAAAGGCTAGTGGTACTAATCAACATTAGGTCTGGCTAGAACAAGAACAACAACCCAACAATTTACCTGCATTCACTCGTGCCACACAAGCCTTTTCGCCACCCGAACGTACAACCTTCACCACTGCTGCTAGTAGCTCAGATCTGGTCTCGGGGTGCTTCCTGGCCGACTTTGACTGTGTGTCTGGACTACTGGCCACGGTGACTGAAGCTCATCGCAGCACACTCTGGATCTGGGATCTTAACAGCGTTGATCTGCGTAGTGTCATTATGTTCCACGGCATTGTGTCTAGTGTGGCCTGGCATCCACTAGTACCCGAGCTTCTACTGATTACATGTACGACTGACTCTACTACTCCCTCGACTGTGTACGTTTGGGACCCTCTCCTTGAGGGCCCACGCCCTGTGGCCTCTCCCGCTCAACTGCGCAAGCCAACCACCAAACCTGGGGGCACTGCTGGGCCC
Organism: Ceratocystis ficicola; assembly: GCA_038407015.1. NCBI lineage: Eukaryota > Fungi > Ascomycota > Sordariomycetes > Microascales > Ceratocystidaceae > Ceratocystis > Ceratocystis ficicola. The sequence continues at coordinate 74,291 of JAZBQP010000026.1, read as the reverse complement.
AAGAATCGCGCGGCATGGGTTTCTGCACAGACCGAACTGCCGCTGTTGCTCATACATGATGGGGCCAACGGGTTGGTCGTGGCCGTCGGTGATGGAGCACTTGACACAGCTGTGTCGTGGGGGGACAATTCCCATTTGAGCGCAAAGGTGCTGCACGGCGTGGCACGAGCGGGACCGAAGGTGTTGGATGTGGCTGAGATGTCGTTTGCGGATGAGGAGGGAACAGTGCGGGTAGATGACACGTTTGACTTTAAGAAGCAGAAGACGTAGAGGGGTGTAATGAGACAGACATAGGGCAAAGGACACAGGACAGACAATGAAGAAACAGACAAAAACCGAACCAACTATAAATTTCATAGTAATCAACCTAATGCTAATGTTATAATCTTTCTTTACACCCTCCCTCTTGCTCATGCGCCAAAGTTCATCTTCAGCTCAATTGTTGGTTGTTCATCTCTTTGTGTCTCACGGCCTTGATCTGCAGCTCCGGGCTTTTGCCCATGCCTCACGATAGCCTCAAGGAATGCGCGTTGTGACGCATTTAAGCCTGCTACGACAGCCTTGAAGGCATCAGCACTCACGGCCGCCAGCTCGAGCAAGCGTGCGCTGGCATGTGCATAAGCGCTCCCGCTGCTATTACCACTACTGTTCCCTGCGGTGTTTGGGTCCTCATTTTCGGCTGATGCCCAGGCCAGCAATGCGGTAATCATAACGGCGAAGGCTACAGGCAGCCGCTCGCGTGGCAGGGTGCTGGTGTATTTCGTTAGGGCGAGCATCACGAGCGGGCGGGCAGCCTCGGGGTCGTCAGGGGCAGTATTAGTAGCAAATGCAATGAGGCGGGGGACCAGATAGCGTGCAATACTGTGGTCAGCAGCAGTTGGAGAGGGTTGAAGGAGGAGAGAGCGGATACAATTTGCGGCGGTCTTAGCAGTCTGTTTAGCGGTTATGTTAGCAAAGCAATTCGGAATAATACACTTGGCAGGCTGCTTTTAGATAACATAAAACTCACCATCCGGTCCGTCAAGCAGTCCACCACCTCGTCGAGATACCGTGCCACAAGAGGGTCTGATGCCGGCAGCTGATTGCTGCCACCAGTAAACAAGATGGTGCTCGCCAAAAGCGCATTCTTGACGCACATCAACGCGTTAGGCTGCTCTCTACGCTGTGCAATCAAATACACGCTTAAGAAACGGCGTAGACATCCACGGAGTTGCAAGACGGCGCCCTCCGATACAGCACTTGATGCAGTGCTTGTGTGGGCCAATACCCCCCCACGTAGCCCCGTCACTCCGGCAATAAAGCGTTTAAATATAGGTAGGGTCTGCGGCACCACTAGATCTTGGCACATGGGCGTCGCTAGCATAGTAGCGAAGATATGGATGATACACGCGTGAAGGTCCGTCTGGATGATAGCGGGGAAGACATCAGCGGCATCAGCCAGTGCCTCAAGGGCAGTTCGTACTAGCAACATGGCCTCCTCATTCATCTGGTGACGTACAGGTTGAGTAGCATTGTCGTTGAGGTTTGGCAGTAGCCCCGAGAGAACCAACACGATGATGCGCGTGAGTTCAAACAGCTGCTCAATATCCTCAGACAAATCGGTATCAGCCTCGGCAGTCTCGGCATCAGGATTATCGGAGTCATTGCGCTTGCGTGCTGATGGGTGGGCTATACATAGATCACGCGCAATCTCGACAATTACCCCCTGTACATCAAGGCCATCCGTTAAGGCTAGTCGGTCTAATAGGTCCATAGTTTCGCTGAAGATAGCATCGCGGTAGATGGCATGACCGGACACGCTAGGATGCAAAATCTTCTTGAGGGCTTTTAGGATCGAAAGGGACTGGGCCTCGGATGCTAGCGAGTCTGACTGACTGGGTTTGGTGGCCAAGGCCTCAAAGGCGATACCAAAGAGCACAAAGAAGAAGGCCAGAGGCTCATCCCGGTAGTTGATGTCGGCACTACGATGGCGATTCGGACCTGAGACTGAACCCGAGCCACCAGCATTGCTGTTGTCTGTCTTTTTGTCATCAAGCGCATCAAACACAAAGTCGCTGTCCTGCTCAATTAGACTGGCAATGGCATCAACAAGTTTTAGCCACGAGTCCTGGTAGAACTTAAGTAGTGTTTCGCGGTTCAACGCAGCATAAATAGTATCAAGACTACCAGACAGTGAGGGAGGGCCGAGTGTCATGGAAATGTCTGGCTCAAAGCGTAGTCTTGCAAACTCGCGTAGACTCTCTAGCCATAGAGGTGTCAGGGTGGCAATGTGCGGTCGTAGAACGTCAACAAGGTACTGCTGATCGGCACTAGCCACCTGTAGCTCAGCCCAGGCAGCAAAAACGGCCATCTTGACCATGACCTGAGCATTGGACGAAAGAGCCTTGAGGTCACCAATACTGGCATTCTCCGTACCCTTTGACAGATTCTCCAAGGCTGTTACGAGTGTCTTGAGAATACGGCCCATACGTTCAACATCAGTAACGATACCAGTAGAAATGAAATTAGCACAAACATTGACAGCCTCGGCTGCCAGCTCGGGTGATGAGTCGGCTGCAAAAGCCGGGGTCAGTGCTGAACTGATTTGTGCCTGGTATTGCTCCAATAGCATGGCCTCGTCAAAGTCTGGATCTGGCGTCTTGCCAAACATGCGTAGCACGGCACCAATAATTTTGAGACCCCAAATTCGTAGCTCTAGTACACTCGATGTCGAGGCTGAAAAGGCCATTTGTACTACATCACCTATACGGGCTTGGAGCTCGCGCTGACTCGCTGAGTTCCCACCCGTGGCCACGGCATCTTTAGCGACTAGTAGGAACAACTCACTAAGACACTCCATGGCAAACGTGGTCACCTGCCACCTCAGCGGTTCCGCCTCTGAGCTTGCAATCCCGTCATCACCGTCGCCGTCATTCTCAGCATCCTTGGCAGCACCCGCAAAGCCAGCCACCTCTTCATCACGAAGATCAATGGCAGGGCCCTGTGACTTTGAAGCTTGCGAATTACGCCCGTGATCTCGTTGGCGAGTCATCTTGAGCACTGACTGGAAACGCTGAACCCAGGCAGCTGTAGACTCTAATGCTGTCTGCCGCATCCAGCTACGGATGATATTCCGTATGCCGTCATGGGCCGGATCTGAGTCAAGCACAACCCAAAGTTCCTTCTCGAAGCCAGCCCGAGCCGTGCTGACAACCTGCTGCGGGTTCCGCTTCATGACGTTGTATAGACCATCGACCGCCGCATCACGCAAGGTCACATGATCTGAGTTCATATATTTTTGCAACAACTGTACGTAGTCGGCAAAAATGATGTGGCCTGGGGCATACAAGGACAAGTGTTCCATGCAATCTAGTGAAGCTTGTTGGACTAGCGTGTTCTTCTCCCCCTGGAACTGGCTTACCAGTGTCAAGGTCAGCTCACGTGATTTTGTCGAATCTTGTAGATCAGGCCCTAGCACATTGATCATTGAGTCAACACAGCGGGTGATGGCCGTGGTGGTTGACATGTCGACCTCGAGATTCATAGTGATTACTGAAGCCATCTCGGCGTTGTGCGTATCAGATGTATACATTTGAGCGACCATGCCCAGAGTACTAGATACGTACTGTGAGAAGCCCAGGCCGGCCGCATTGGACGCTAATGCTAGTGCTTCCAGAGCCCAGAAGTGTACGGTAGGGTGCGGGTCGTTGGCCAATGTAATTAGGATGCTGTGTATGGTTTTAAGGTGGAAGCCAGCCGCCATACCGCCGACCTTGCTCTGAATAGCACCAAAGGCCATGGCACACCCAGCTCGGGCACTAGGCTCACGGTTCATGACAATGGTATCAACTAAGAATTTGATCTCGGTATTGGTGAATGCATTCCCACAGGCATTACACAGTCGGGCTACAGCTGCATATCCTAGACTACGGACATACGGGTCTTCGTCCAGTACAAAGTCACGTACCATATCTTGCAGCAGCCGTTCAACAGCCATGTTAGTCACGTTCCCAGTCGGAGACTTAGTTTCACGAGCAACTACACGCATGGTGCATAACAAAGCCGTGGCCACATTGACGTTAATTGCCGCCTTACGCCCGGGATCCCGTTGTAGTGAGCCGGCTGAGGCAAATGTCTTGATCTGTTCCAGAATGCTTTCCTGCACCTTGGCTGGCGTCTGGGGGAAGATAAAGGCAAAGAGCTGGATAGCTGTATTGACGACTTCGGTAGCTGTGGGGTCGGGCGCCATATTGTCTGTTTGGTCAGAGATGTATAAGACAGAAGCATCATGCTCTAGTGTGCCACACACAGGGGACAAAAGCAGCCTATCCATTTCATGCTCCGAGCTGCTATCTTCCAGTACTTTCTCATCGTCCGCTATCTCATGTTGTCCGGGCAGTGGCACAACCGAAAACCCACGAACCAGGCCAGTAACACCAAAGCCTGAGTTATCGCCGACATCCCAGATAGTCTCAAAGGCACCAGCAGCCGTGGCTATGGAGCTGCTAAGGGAGTTAGCCCCGTATTTTTCCGGGTCAGCAAAAAGCGAAATAGCTGCTGTTAAAAGGTTCGAGTGAATCAATGCCTCGCTACCACCCGCTGGACTCATAATTACGAGTTTTGTGTAGCACTGAAGCACACGACGTTGTACCATCAAATCAAAGTCAAATAGTTGCAGTGCTGGCATCAGCCGTAGTGTGACGTCATCCGTAGTTTTCTTGGCTGGGAGGGTGCGCAGAAATGCCGACGTGCTCTGCAACATAGCAGCAATTCGCTTGCTCACATCAACTGTAAGCAATCGTTGGTTGTACTGCAAAAATGCCAAGATCGAGCCCAGAGCACACTCGCGGACATGGGCTAGAAACGATGCCTCAAGCAGACTACGATTCGCTGTGTTATCCTTAGCTAGAGGCTTGGGCAATGCGTTCTTCCACATGAGCAGAAGTTGAGACAAATGAATCTTGACAAAGTTGGGGCCCAGGGCCATGAGGCCGCCAATGAGGATCCATGCTACTTGGATCTGGGTGGCCGATACGCGTAGCTCGGATTGGCCACTAGACTTGAGCAAATTAGTGGCCATAGTTAGTACTCTGCTATTGACATCGACAGCACCATGAAGTGGTCGAGCAGGACTGACACTGAGAGCAGCCGAAAGCCCGTGTGAGAACCCGACGCAGCGTCTCTGGCTATTTCGGCCGCTGGCCAGTTGCGAAAGCTCTCGACTAAGCGAGTTCATGCATACAGTCAGACATGGCAGCAGCTGTTGAGGGCAGTTGTATACGAAGACCTTCATGCAGGCTGAAGCGTGCACCTGTACCGAATAGCTGGGGTGCTGCAGGACTTGTAACAATGCGTCTCGACAGGCTTCTGCGAAACCGTTAGCCGCGGATCCCAGAGCCTTGACTAAGGCACGGATGGCTCCCAGCGCCACAATGAGTGTCTCCTTTGTTGAATCGACCTTTTCCGTGGCTGGTTGTAAGCTATTCTTGAGTACGTGGGCAATCAATGCATTAGCCACAAATGTTTGGCCTGATTCGCCGAGAATGCGCTGGCCAGCAATATCCTGAAGCAATATTTCAACGATCTTACGAGCCATTAGTAACCGGTACCGGTTGTTTGCGATGTGCGAATTGATTAAAATGTCAGCAGCGAAGTGCTCAACCAGAAACACAAAGTTGGCTTGCACGAGCTTCTCGCCCAGCTTTTTAAACAGCATACTGTAACAGACACCAATGCCAGCACGGCCTTTATTGCTGGTGGCTGGCTTGACATATTGGTTTGACAGGATTTTAACCATTTCTGGCACCACAAGAACAAGGGAGTCCTGCCGCCGGCCATTGGCACCGGGAGCTGGGCTGGATGGCCTCGAGGGGATTTCATCGTCTTCGGCACCGGAGCCAGCAGTCATTGTGAGCGTAGCAGTTCGACGAAGACTCTTGGGCTTAGGCTTCTTTGCGCGAGTCGCTGCGCTTTCGCCTACGTTTTCTGAGTGGGCGAGCACCAAAGCCTCAGTAATGCAATCAGCGCTCGCATGTCTAACGGGTGCCGATGGCGAATCAATAGCCTTAAACACGGCTGTCTCTAGTTTGTCAAAGTCGGTAGAGTTGCGAAAAAATGGCGTCCCTTGCACCAAAGCACGCATGCAATCGCACGCGGCAATTATGACCAAAGCGCCCTTGTCGGCTGCGGCATGGCTCCGGGATTGCTTCCAAATATCGCGGGCCACTGACTCGTCCATACTACCCTGGATCATAGACACCATCTTGGTCAGGGCCGCAAATACTGCAGCACGTAGGCCAGCATGCGAACTAGACAACTTGAGGAGGCGTATCAACACGCCAACAGCCATTTGATGCAAGCCAATGGCACTGTCGCCTGCTGCGCCGTATACATGGCCTAACAGACTCACAGCAGCATGTCGATTGCGAGATTCAACCTCGGTCTTAGGTTTGGGTCCGCCGACAATAGCCGCAAGTTCATTGATGGTCTCAAATAACAACTTGCGGTCGCCATGCTCAAATACGTGTACCAAGCATTGGCCGAGATTGTTGCGGATGATGCGGGTTGGTTGTGGCGAGGTTAGGTTGAGGACCTTGAACGTTTCTTTCTTGACATAAAACTGCTGGGCTGTGCAGTCTTCGGCGTTGAGGGACAGTACATGGCGGCTGAAATTAGAGACGAATGTCAACACAAGGATATCTTGGTGATCAGCGGGCAGACTCTGAAGCTTGGAAAGGTCGAGTTCGGGCGGGCTGAGCATATGTGCAGGTGGGGAGACCACGGGTATGGCCGGGACCGAGTCTCCAGGGGCCGAAGAGGCCATTAGATGGAAGCTAAGAAAAGAGCGGCCGAGATGTTCGGGATTCCGGGGCTGCTGTAATATCGACGGCTATGAAGGGGCCGTTATGACGCCAAGGCTAGTCGGAGACGAGTTCGTCTCGGTGATGGAGGACGAACCGAGAGACAGGCCAAAGAAACGAAGTAGCAGGTAGGAATATGACGCACACAAATGATTTATTGGGGGTAATAAAATCAAGGAACTAGCGAAACAAGTGGAGGCGATGTTCCTTGTGTTAAGCCTAGTGAAGCTTGCGATCGAACAAAGCTTTGATCATGTCGTCGTGGAGCTTTCCCCCCCAATACATCATAACCCTGGCCAAGCCCCACCTCAAGAAGAAGCTGGTGCACATCACGTGGTAGACAGTACTAGGGTTACATGTTATCAAAAGACCAAAACTATTAGCATATATCACTACATCGCAAATTCAACAACATCCTACTAAAAAATGCCTTCTGCGTGTAGCTTCACACCGGTTTGTCTTTTACCCTAGCCTTTTTTCTTCAAAATGAGTAGAGCACTGAGGCAGCAGCTTCCACATGTCCAACTCTTAGCCACCAGTATCAGTACTAGACGGCTATTCAACACATCGGCTATCCTTGGGTCTGGCCATAATAGATGGTCCAAAATCCGCCATGAAAAAGGCGCAGCTGATCGCAAGAAGCAGGCCGAGCGCAATGTACTGGCCAAGTCAATTGCCTTTCTAGCAAAAAGTGAGTAGACCTATGAAAAAACTGCAATAGAGTTATCTTATTATTGACGGCTTATACAGCGTACGGCCCCGACCCGGGCATGAACAAGCAGCTCGCTGCGCTAATCCAACAAGCCAAAAAGTGTTAGTCAACTTTTCACTTCTGTTTCCATAGCTCATGGCTAATTCTCTCCACAGCTGGAGCTACCAAAACCTTCATCGAAAACTCTATTTCGCGTGGCCTTGGCCGTTCCCCTGACGGCGCACAATTAGAAAACGTCATGATCGAGGGTATGACTCCAGGCAACGTAGCCCTCGTTATCGAAGTTGAGACCGACAGCAAGGGCCGTAGCTTGCAAGATCTCAAGCACGAGCTCAAGAAGTTTGGTGGCAAGGATGCTGGCTCCACGCTATTCTTCTTCGATCAGTTAGGCAAGCTGGTATTCCAGCGGCCGCCATCAGCCTCCGAGGACACATTGGACGAGATTATCAATTTCGCTATTGGCCAGGATGCCGTAGACGTGGAGATAGGGCCAGAGGTAGAGCCACAGCCAGGCATAAGTAAGAATGCAGAAGCACCCGCAGCCGCCGTATCTGTAGAGGCCGAGCATGGGCCAGCCCCGGGCGAGATCATCGTCTGGACAAGCCCCGCCACAACCATGAGCATTGCCACGGCATTCAGCGACAATCTCGGCTTAAAGCAAATCAGTGTAGGCGTTATCTGGAAGCCCAAGGAGGACATGCGTGTGACAGTAGAAAAGCCGCATATTGTGCGCGAGATCACAGACTTGCTCATGGCACTACGCGATTATCCCGAGGTCAGCAGTGTGTATGCGAACGGCGTGCCAGGTGATGACATAGCGGAAGAAGACTGGGTGAGGGTCGAAGATTTATTGGATGGGAAATAGAGGCAATGTAGTTAGAACGTGATGCTAGTGTAAAAGTACTGTACTTGTATAGATTGGAGGGTGTTAGGCATACACATAAGAACGGAGCAGAGACATGAGCTGCATATGTGGAGGGTAAATTGTGTCATCTGTTGAAAGCATAAAAATAATACAACGCAAGTAGCAGCCGTGCGCATGGCATTTGGGATTAGCAACATGTCATTGCGGGCTGTACCGCAGAAATAGTGTACAAAACCATCCTTGGCCCCTTCCACTCACCAAGTGTCCCATCACCGCTCACTCACTCTCCTCCAGTCACTTCTATCTCACATCGCCTCTCCTCACACGTCTGGCACTCCCTAAGACGACTCGCTCGCACTTGGGCCCTGGCCCGCTGCTGCACGTCGCATTGCTTCCCTCTCCTTCAACAAGCGCTGACGTGCCACGATACGCTCGTACTCGGCTTTAATTTCCTCACGCGTGTGCGGCACCTTGTTAGTCTCCTCAGGCTTAGGCCAAAAGCCTTCGACAGCAAAGCGCTGATCCAGATTGGTGCCGAAATAGTACATGATACCAATGGGGAACATGACATACATGCCAAACTAGAAGGGAAAGATTAATGATGATAGTTCTCCGAGGGGGAGGGGAAATGTAGCTGCCTCGTTACATAAGCCAGTTATATCAGAGGCAAAATACGTACTTTGAAAACCTCCAGATTAAAGCCGCCCATGGTAGGAGACTATTTTGTACTTAGGTTGCTTGGGTTGTTGATCTTTCTTAAAGCCTCATCCAGATTCCTCGTGGGGTAGCTGAGTTTTCTAGTCCCTTTGCTTTCGCTTAAGATGTGTGACGAGAGCAAAACATTTATTGGTTTATTTAAAAGAGAACAAAGAGGCTCTAGTTTCTTGGGTTTTGATGTAGATGAAAATAAGTCAAGTCGTATGATGACAAAAGAAGAGAGAAATGATGAGAGATGAAGTGCAAAAAAAGCCGATGAAGGATTTGATGATTAGGGTTAAGCATGATACTAGGGTCCTATGAGCCAACGTCTACCTCTATCTTTTTATGTCTATCACTACGTTGTTATTGACTTATAGCGTATGCAAGTTGAGGATGTAAGGGATAAATATGTATGAAGTCTCAGACTCTATTCTAGCTTTGTGTTTAGGTGCGAACAACAATCCCGTAGTAGATAAAAAAAGAAGAATAAAAAAAGCAGATGTCCCAAAAAATCTAATACGCATGACTTGGAAGATAAGGGAAAAGGGACATGTCTGGTGGACTGGGTTTTTAGAGAAGCAAAGGGGACAAAAAAATAAGATAAACGCCAACGGCTAGGGCAGCACTTGAGCCATAGGACGTAAAGAGGGCAGACGGAGGTAGACATTTTCTATTTTATACTCTATCCGCCGGCCCAACTCCTGTCTTACGCTATAGGCGCCTTCTTTTGAGCCCGGGAGCTTTCGCGTATCTGTCTCTCCTGCTGCCTCTTGACCACGAAGTCCTCGCGCTTCTTGCGTGTCCATTCAGCACCTGTCAATGGGGGGGAATGATCCGTGAAGCTACGCGGCGTACCCGAATACGACAGGGCGTCAAGCCCACCCCCTACGCTGCCATTGCCACCATGCATCCGCAAAGAGCCTAAGCCGCTACCATCGTTACCGGTTGCGAGGCTGGCACGGTAGCTCTGGAAATCGCTTTCGTCAACGCCACTGCGACCGTCTAGCCCACCAACAAACGAATTCACCTGGCCAAGAGCTTGCACGCGCTCCTGTACCGAAGGGTCGCGAAGAATGGGCATCATAAGTGGCCGGCCCTTGTACGAGCCGAGAGATCCCGAGACAAAGCTCTTGCTCACAGAGGCTGAATGACTAGCACTAGCTGTTTCTGCTGCTGTTGTGCCGGGTGTGTTGGCGAGGCTGCTGCCGTAGTCAGGGTGATCCGGCGGGAGTGGAATGTTTAGCGCCTGTACATATGAGTGCGAAATATAAGTTTCCCGGAGGGGTGCCACGTGGTCTCGTCCTTCGCCATCTAGATCCCCGTCATTCTCTTCGTCGTTGTCCGACTCGTCATCGACCGGAGCATCTTTGGGCCGATCGCTGGTTTCGTCTGCCCCAGCAGCTGAAGTTACAAACTTGGATGCTGTAGAAATGGGCATATTATCGTCGTCGTCGAAAATGAAAATTTCGTCGCCGTCTGGGACAAGAATGTCCTGGTGGGTAGTAGGCAGCCGGGCTTCATTTTTGGTGTCCCACATGGTGAAATGGGTTTTGATCACAGCAGCATTCGGCTTTTGCAGCGGCTGGCTTAGAGAAGGCGGTAGCGTGTGCGTCTGGGTTGTCTCACTAAACTTGACCGTTTTCTTAGGCGTGGTTGTGGGTTTGGGAGACGATGAAGATGCGGGCTGGTTGTTGGAGGGAGTTTTTTCGGCGCCGATATTGGAGCTATGTTCGGGTTTGCTCTGGGCGACAGCTTCGGCAACTGGGCTAGACGATAGCCTGAGAGCAGACATTGGCGATACAGGCGCATTGTCGTCGATAGACTTGTCGATGATGGGCTGGGCACCAGCTCCTGGAGTCGTTGTTGCTGCAGCTGCCGGTACGGACCTAGCGACTGGCGCCATCTCCTTATCGAGAGATTCACTACGGGCCAAAGCAGGCGAGGCCAGCGTAGGAGGAGATGCCGACATTGTGGGAGTGGATAATGATGAAGATGGCAGTCTAAAATTAAAGCAGGGATCGAATTGCGACTTGTCGTGAAAGCGGCACTGGAAGTAGTCACAATACAGTCACAATCGCAATCACTGCCTCAATGTCCAATCACGGTAGCCTTCTTCTGTTGTAGCGGAAGCAGAATTTGCGTGATAGCCCAAAGAGGCAATGTTATCAGAGCCGTAGCGGTAGTGTAGTGGTAACAGCTAGCAAGTTGTAGTAGATGGCCTATATAGGTTGCTGGGTTATTTTTCAAAGTGGCCGCGTAATAGAATGAGTGGCTAAGAGCGTGGATCGGCAGTAGAAAGGTGAATGGTGTTTTTTTTCCGAGACTGATTCTCTCGCTCTGTTGTTTCTGGTCGACTGATTTATTGCTGTTTTGTCTGTCTAGCCTTCAATGGCCGTTCGTTGTCTTGTCGGTTTCTTCTGTGCAAGTCCTCGGGAATGCATAAATTTTGCAGCCAAGACAAGGGGCAGGGGATAAAGACAAAAGAGCCAGGGCAGGGAAGATCTAGAGTAGCAGCTGATTTTCAAGGAGAGAGGTTGAGAAACAAGGGCAAACTGCAAGGCAGAGACAAAAGCACAGTCAATGACGTCGGTTGCTATTTTATTTCTCCTGGCTCATAAAAAATCCCTTAAGCCTGTCAGGTTTGTTTTCTGCAGATCAGGTTGAGGCCAGGACAAGTGTGTGCGTCTTCATTTGTAAGGGCGCGGACTCGATCGTTTTGATGGAATGGGATGGGACCCGACTTCGGCTGGTGTTCGGGGCTTGTCTTATCTTGCGACTGACTCGAACTGTCTTGGTGGTATCGGTATCTTGCCTTGGCTGTTGTATTTCACCTTGCTTAGCCTGTTCCTATGTAGATGGGCAACGCCTGCTGTATTTATGGGGCTCTGATATGTACTAAAACATTAAAACTTCTAGGCCCCAGTGCTGCCTAGCCCTAGCCTGACCTAGTCCTCCCTGGATGGTGGGTTTTGCAGCTGGACAGGCCGCTCTTCCCTCTTCTGGCCAAGGCTTTCACATGCTTCTTCCCCTGAACCTAGAAAGTACTGTCTGTTAAACTCTATTCTTTTCTGATCGTGATTATAGCGACTCTGCATCTGTCCAGCCCATACCGTACATAAATCATTAGCTACAATTTCACCAACCTCAACAAACATGGCTAAACATTCTAAACTTTGAGGCTAGCCTTTGTGTTTGGTGTCTTTGAACCTCCTTTTATACTGCTCAAGCACCTCACTGCCTCCTCCATCCATGGAGTCACACTTGCATCCCTCGTTTAGACAAGAAAAACCTTCAACCTTTATAGACTAATAATTATCCCAATATTTCTTTCCCTCCAAAACAACAATTAAAAAACGCCGGTCCTCTTGATGCAAAGTCGTCCCTAACCTGACCTGACCCGACCCGACCCGACCCGACCTAGTTCACCCACCCATTTCATCCATGCTACTGAAGAAGTCAATCGAAGAAAAAATGATGTTCAGGACAGACGCCTACTCATAGCTTCGGTCCAAGTTGCTCAAATTCCTGAAGATCCTTGGCTGGAGTCGGTGCTGAGCTAGCCTGAAGGCTGCTCTTCCATTTAGGCACATCCGTAATTACAATGGCGCCCTCGCCATATACCGGCTCTGGCAGCGTGAATGCCATTTCTTTCTCCTTGTCCTCACTGCGCTTCTTAGCCACTTCTTCGATAGAGTCGCCTGCGCCCTCGACAATCGCCTTAACAACGTTTGAAGCCAGTCTAACCCTGGCAGATAAAACCTTGGCTAGGCCTTCCTTGGACCCACGTAGCACTGCTTCAACAATGGCAGCGCGGACTGCCGATTCCGTCTCGCAGTTGACAGATGGGACAGCTTCTAGAGCTTTGGTCACAATACTCTCAACCTCCGTTTCGCCCCGTGCATACAGCTCGACAGTCAGCTTAGCCTTGCTGGGGGAGCCATTAGCAATGTATGTGTTAAAGAACTCCATTACCTCTTGCTTCGTTAGATCCTTGATATGGTCGGCATCTTGCTGGGCAATGTCGAATCTGTAGTAGCCCGATGTAATCTGAGAATGGAAACGCGACGTCTCGCTGGACAAATTGTCGTGTTTCTTGAGCCGGCGTACAATTAGACTGCGTTTGTGTGTTTCGAAATCTGCATCGCTCATTGCAGCAAATTGCTTTTGCTGCACATCTAGGAACGCTTCAATGCGCGAGTGCAGGTACTGCGGATACTTTTCGCTTTGTATCAAAATTCGGAATGCCATCATACTGTCCCAGATCCGCGTTGCCGAAAACACAATGTAGCCCAACTGCTCTTTGGTACGCAGCTGATCGAACGCTGGCTCGTTAATTATCTGCTCAAAAAGTAGCAGGGTAGCTCGGAGCTTCATGTCGTCACAAGAGCCAATGTAAAGCCAATATTCGACGCAATTGTTGACATTTTCAGGGTCTTCTAGCGTCTTGCTTAAGACTTGGTTTGATCCGGGCGGAAGGATCAAGTAGCGGCTCACTGGCCATTCGAATGCCGGAAGTTCACGGGCAGGAAGAGTCGTTTCAACAAGAGTAGTGATGTTAAGGGCATCCTCTTTGCACAAATTGCCATGGACTAGAACTTCAAAATGCGCCTGCGAGATTAGCAGCTTGTGGAAATAGCGTACGTCATCTGCAGTAGTAGGACCAAGGTGTTCAAGCAGGTTTTCCACAGGATACTCCTTCTCAGCAATAAGACATTGTGTGATGAACGAAACCTGGTTATAAGCCGACTGAAGCTTCCAATTGCGAAGGTTGCGTTGGCTTCTTTCCTTGATAATATTGAAGCGTTCATCGGTGATCTTGAGGTCGCGGACCTTCAATAGCACTTCTTCAAGAAGAGCCGCAAGCTTGTCATTGTAGCCGCTGACTTCTATGTTGTATCCGTGGCTACCAACTCCAACATTGTAAGAGAGACCGGCCAACTCAGCATCGTACGAGTGCTCCTCAAGAGCGTCTCTCACAAGGTCCCCATAAAGTTTAGCTTGAATAGCGGATTGGCATGTTGAATAAGCCAATGGCTGGCGCACCTGGACGATAATGGAAGCTTTGGGTACCCCAAAGGTGTCGTCTTTCTTCCACCAGGTACGGGCTTTAGGATCATTGCGAATTAGAGTTGGTGCAACAACAGGGTCTTTCACCTCCTTCATCTTAACAACCAAGTTTGTGGGAATGAATCTGTTCTTTGCAGGTAGATGCAGCTCATTGGGCCTATTAGAGGCATTGCTCTTGGTTGCAACCCAAAGCTCGTTGATAAAGTCACTTGTCATATCAACCTGTTTGTACTCAGTCTTGTACCACTTTTCGCGTTGATCCCAGTCGCCAGGGTACGTCTTAGAAACAATGGTCATACGGAAATTGTCAGGAGTGATAGAACCGATGACTTGTTCAATGAGCTTTGTGTTAAACTCGCGGTATTTGCTAGTCCCGCTAAGGATCCATTCGCGAGGGAAAGGGCGTTGCATTGAGGCACTCATTTTGCTGGTAAAGCGGCTTTCGGTGGTCTTTTGACGGAACTTGAAAGTGACATCACCCATGAGACGCTGCTCATCAAAGATCCATTTCTGAGGTTTGGTTTCCCTGAGCAAGGAAACATATTGAAAGAAGACCTTGGTAATCTCGGTGTAGTGTTTTAAGCCCTAGAAAGGATAGGTTAGATGCAAAATCTAGCTATGTAGCATATTGTTGCTCTTTTCTCTGCTATATGGATAGTACAAGAAAGACGTGTATTCTTTTTACGTTATCGGGAGAAGGGAAGGCACTCACGGCTTCGGTCAGTCTCATTTCACACTCCAGGATCCCAGGACTTCCGGGGCAAATTGACATAGCACCAACGCTCAGATTGTTGACCCAACCCTTAGCTTTAAGATAGGCCATCAAGCTTCCAGGGCTTTCATGGCCGATCAGATGACTGACATATCGGCTAGGCTGCGAACGATAAAGCAAATCTTCGTCCATGATTGGGAATGAGAGACACAGCTCACGTTTGTCGTACACGGGCTTTGCATAGCATATTTTTTGAAGCTCAGACTTGCGAAGAGGCACTTCATCAGTCCAACGATTGCGTTGCAAGTTTTTGTTGGGGATGGGAGTAAAGATCTCGATGGCCCACTTTTCAAGAATATCAAGAGGCTCTCGGCCCAGAATGACGAGTTTCATCAAATTGGCGGAGTAGTATTTGTCATGGAACTCCATGAACTTTTCGCGAACATTGATACCCTTGCTCTCGGGGATGGTCTTGAGGACCTCAAAGTTTCCGGTGCTAAAATGGCAGTAGGGGTGATTTGGGTTGGCTAGAGCCTTGTCCAATTGGTGCAACCTCCATACATCACTCTGGAGATTCTTTTTGTTCTCGGAATCTACGGCCTTGAGCTCTCGGTCGAGAGTTTCTGACAAGAACAGGGGACAGATGAAGAATTGGGCGAAAATGTCTAGAGCGTCATGGAATGGCGAGGGGTTCTCTTCAGTAGGCTCCCCATCATTGGCCGGTTTCGCGGCCACGTCAAAGAAATAATTGGTAGAAGTAGAAGCGGTGTAAGCATTGGAACTACCAGAATTGGAAGAGAGATACTGGTGGTAGTGGTTTTCGGCAGGGTACTTTTCAGTGCCCATGAACAGCAGCTAGGAAAAACAGCTGAGTAAGTTTTTTTGACCCAAAGGAAAGATATTGGAAAAGACATATAACTTACATGTTCTACTGCGTGGGCCATGCCAGGCATATCATCCTCATCACTAAATGCACCGACATTCACATCTAAAGCGGCGCTGGCTTTGTCAGTGTTCGGATCATGGGCAAGTAGGACCTCGAGGTCATTAGCCAGACGAATGACACGATATTTGCGGTCGTCAACATCGGGTTTTTCGATCTGCTCTGTAATTAATGTAGCCTTATGCAGAATCGCTGCACCAGCAGCAGCGGCGGCGGCCGCGCTCTGCTTAATTTCAACACCCATTGCAGATAGCAGCAAGTTAGACCAAGGCGAATGAGAGAGAGATTCAACCGGGATTGGAAAGAGTGAAAGAGGGAAAGTTTGGTGACGGGAAAACGAGAGAAAAAAGAGAGAGAAAGCTAAGGATTTTGAGACCGAGCCTACAAATTTAGGCAATGGAGGCGGCTGTGGCGACCGTACTGCCGTAGTTGCAATGTTGTCCTGATGTAGGGGTTGTTAGCAAGTTATGGCCAGAGAGAGAAAGAAAAAGGCAAAGACACAGGGAGAGCTTAAGACATGAAGAGAACTGGGGAATGTGGTTAATGAAAATGAAGCCACCCAGGCTAATGGGGCGCTCAAGATTTGTGATGCCAGAGCGCTATCGGTCTTTGCATTGGTGGTGTAGACAAAAAGCAATGGTAAGAGACGGACCGGCCGAATCCAGATACACAATGGCTATGCTACGGGCATTCTAGTAGTCCTAGCAGTAGCCAGAGCGATCAATTGGTTGTGCCGCAGCAAGAAACCGACGAGACCGGAGCAAGAGACGAAAATGGCGGCTCGAAACCTCAGATCTCAGATGAGGAGGGGTCGTTATGGGCCTCTGGCTCCTAGCCTGGTCTCTAACATAGCAGCCAGCC
Organism: Ceratocystis ficicola; assembly: GCA_038407015.1. Taxonomy (NCBI): domain Eukaryota; kingdom Fungi; phylum Ascomycota; class Sordariomycetes; order Microascales; family Ceratocystidaceae; genus Ceratocystis; species Ceratocystis ficicola. The sequence continues at coordinate 57,593 of JAZBQP010000026.1, read as the reverse complement.
AACAGCACAAGTCCAAAGCTTTATCTTCAGATCAAAGAAAATCCGAGCAAAACGGAATCAAATCGAATGTGAACTGACCTTGTGTAGAGGGGGCAATGCTGAGCGGCAGCCTCAGATGACGAGAATAAAGAAGAGAACACGAAGACGAGGAGAGGAAGAAAAGGGACAGCCACGTTAATGCAGGCAGTAAAGAATTTCAGCGTGATAGGCTAGAGGGGGAGAAAAAAAGGAAGTAAATAAAAAAAAGAAAAGGCAAGAAGGCAAAAAGGCAAAACGGGGAAAAAAAAAAAAGAAAAAAGGAAAGAAAAAGTCGTGTAACTGCTAATTCTAGCAGTTAAGTCTTTCTTGGACTTTTTAACTTTGCTGATTTCTAATGGCGAAAATCGAGAAATTAATACAATCAACTTATCACGTAGAAGATGGGAACGGAGAGGTGGTAGAGCAAGGACCACCATACAAGAGAAGAGGAGAGCAATGCTTCCTTGGGACTGATTGTTGGATTGGATAGGTCCAGCAAGAAACCATGGAACAAAAGAAGGCGAGAAGGGCAGAACAGAAAATCAGAGGATGATGGAGAAGAGTGATTAACGCAAGCCCTCCACAAGAAGACAAGGAAAAGCCTGGGAAGAGAGGAGAGGAGGGGTAGACCAGCAAACAACCAATGGCAATCTATGAAAGCGTTTACCGAGACCAAGACATGGCAATAACAGAACTAATGCTGATATTTATGGCACACAGGCTCCCTTCTCACTCTAACTTGACTTCTCTACAACCTCGCCCAACAAAACAGGGATGATAGGAGCGGGGGAGGGGTGGAGAGAACATGAAAGCTCTTTCCAGTGATCATCCAAGATGTGAACTCACTCAATCTTAGAACCCTCCATTGCCCTTCTTGTGTCTATACATATGACATTACGCTATCCCAAGCTATACAGTAGTGTGCTTACCCCATAAAGGCAGGGAAGGTGATCACAGTAGGGCCTCGCGACTATCCCTTGTCTGTTATGTGCTAAACTAGACTTGCATATTTACCCACCTCGGATGAGATACCCGGCTGCGTTAGTGGGATGGACATGAACTACAGAGCAGGATAGCGGAGGACAGCACAACAAACAGGCAAGCCAGCAAATCAGCTAAATCATTTCTAGAGGGCGAGTCCTCCAGTTCAGTTAGCCTGCTAGCACAATCAGAAAAGAAAGCCTGCAAAAACAGGTCTGCAAGAAGAACCTGGGGAAGCGAGTTGTGTGTAAATGACAGGGGCAGGAGACATGGACGGGTGCCCACAGACATAGTTTGCTTTGATAATAAACAGACAGCCTTGGAATTTTCCTGTTCGTCTTTTTGGCTTTTTGGCTTTTGCGCAGGGTGCGTGTAACGGCCCATGTCAAGATATCAAGACTTGGCGGAGGAGTAGAATCCAGAGCGGAAGAGAAGAGCAAGTTCTTGTCTAGATATCGCAGCCGAAGAGAGATAAGATAGCGCATAAAAGAATGAAGCGCATTGCTAAAATCACCCGCGGGATGCTAAAATGGTGACATCAAGGCGATGCAAGCTCACGGACGAGCCAGAGCCGACGGCGGTAGTATAGCCCAGGATTTCGATATCGCTATACATGCTAGATGATTACCAAGGCGTTAGCCAAGTCGCGTATGCGGCCTATTGTGTGTGACAGGGAAAAGAGAAAAAGACATCACTGGCTGGTGGTTTATTGAGGCTTTGCAATGTGCTGCGTCTCCTACTCACCCAATGCACATGTGCAGTGCCGACAGGACACAAGGAAGACGGATCTAAGCATTATTCGCTCGTACATAGGCGGACACAAAAAGAAAAATAGAAAGGGAGAGAGAGGGCAAAAGGGCGAGAGACAGTAATGGAGAAGAGGAGAAGGGAGCAGGCACCCTCTGACTCTTCTTCCCCGCCAAGCTGTGACCTGGCGCAAGTACCCTTTCCCATCTTGCTATCAAGGTTCTCTTGTTCCCCCTCTTTCTCCCTATTTCTCTCGCCCCTCCTTCCTTGTGAACCAACACCCCAAGCAAACTCGCTCCTTCTGCTACTGCTCTTATTGTTCTCCCCTCCTTTCGACTTTAGTAGTTTCCTTGCAGTCGGTCGCAGCCTCAACACAACCCTGCCGAGCTCCCTTTGCCTTTGTTTCCTCGTTCCTCTTCCCTTCCTATTCTTCTCCTGGACAATTGTCGCTTACGTACAAATGCGCGTATGTAAGAACAGATCCATTTGTAGATGCATGTAAGTCTGTACTTTCCTTTTCCAAGAGACACCGGTTTCACTGCCAGGCCACAGTGAGGACAACAGCGGGATAGCTACAGCAGCCCTCTTCACGTGGCCGGGTTCCTGGCTTGCCGTTCCTCCCCTCTAGCCAATTAAGATAGAAATCCCAGCCAATAGCCGGGCCACCAGCATGTGGCCACACAATGTAGCACGTTGTGAAGAAGACCATGTTGTGTCTGACGTGTAGATGCATGCATGTAGTTTGCCGCATTCAAGAACCTCGCTCGCTACTTACAGGGCTGTTTTCATGTTGATCTGTTGATCTCTTGATGTGGATGCGTACGCACATGTACATTGGCGGATGCATTTACACCCGCGCATTTTCACACTGCAAAGTACTACCCGTAGTCCCAACAAGTCCCTCTGTTGCCCGCTTGTGCGACCGGAAGTCCTTCCTTCCTTTCCAATAACTAATAAGCAAACAAAAACTTTTTAGCAGTACTGCACATGAAAAAAAGCAAACTTGAGCGCCATTACCCTTTTCTAGATCCACAAACACATAAGTCCACACACCAGGTCTCCCATCCCTCTCACCAAGCACCCTAATGTCTGCTTCGCTGGCCAAACGGTGAGTGTCCGTCCCCGCCACCATTGCTACGGCTCATCTGTGATCCACGCACCTCCTTCCTGAGGCGCCGGTCGCGGAGCTCCTTGCCGCGCAAATCCTCCACGCTCATTTTACGCTGTCTCTTGAGGGAACTAGCACTGCCGCCACTTCGCGGTGACGCCACAGGCCCACCAAAGGCCTTTTTAGGTGGCGTATCAAAGTTGGCACGACCAGAGATGGATGTGATCTTCTTCATCTTCTTGTACTTGCCGCTGGTGCCTCTAGTTTCGGCGTTAGAGTCGGAACCAGAGTCAGAGTCGGAATCCTGTAGTGATGTTAGCCTTGTGCCAGTGTAAAGTTGTTTCGCGGGATTGCGATTTGTCAAGGGCCAAAATATCTTACCTCTTGCTTGGCAGATTCAGCTGTTGCCGCAGCCTCGGCCGCCAGCCTGTATGCGGGTGACTGTGTCCGGCCAATCTTGGGATCATCCATATCAGCCTCTGCATCGCTGTCCTCGCCATACATCGTGTTCCAGCCAACAACCAATACATTCAGGGCCGGCTTGGACGGCAGTTGCTTGGCCACCTCAGGGAGCACCCAGTGAGTGTCAGTCGTGTTCTCCACATGTCGCTCCATAGCAGCCTGTTGCCGATCCTCCATCTCCTTGACAGCAGCCTTGACAGCCGCTGCCGTCTCTTCGGCCGTTGTCGCAGTGTTTGCGCTACCATTAGCTAGCCGGCGTTTTTTGGCCGAGTGAGAGCTTTCACGCGAGCTCTGGTCTATGGGTGACGACTCGCCACTGGTAGCGCTTGCGGCAGCACGCTGCATGAACTTCATAGTCAACACCTTGGAAGACATGCCTCCGGCAGTGGGCGTGGACGGTGACATTTTCAGAATAGGTCTTGGATCGGGTCTGATTGCCTAGGAATTGTATGTCAGATAGCAAGAGAAAGCTAAAAGAGGGTCCAGGTTCACTGTTATCTGTCTTCAGTAGACTTATCCCGGCAGAAAACACGCGAAGTAATGTTCCCGTTGGGCTGCTCTCGGCCTTGACGTGTATACGAGAACGAGGACAAAATGCAAAACTTTCAAGCGTTGTCACAATTTAGAGTTACTGGAGCACTTCCCGTAATTCTAGCCTTGTTCCCTTTTGCTTTGGTTTCAGCCTTTTTTTGGTTTAACGCTTTTGCCTTGGCTTTCTTTTTTTCAGTGTTCGCTTGAATCATCTACTTGCGCTGTGATAGCAAACAAAAAGGGCACAAGATAAGAAAAGCAAATACGTTTACTATTGATGTCGCTTGTCCCAATGTAGTCGATATTGGATGTGTTTTGTCCTTAGGAAAGATTCAGAATTTTCACACCAAGCAAAAAACACGCCGCGCCTTTTGGCAGCTTGGGACGCGCACTGGATGCTACTGTGCGCTTACGTAAACCTTAAATGCTTACATAATCCATTTGCAAATGCATCTAACACAGCACATGCATCTAATGGGGCGCTGTCCAACATCACATCACTAATTTGATTTGAATCCATTGTAGAGAATTCCTATTCACACCTAAAAGTTTGATGCCCCACACATTATGCAACTCAACCAATCACATAGCTGATCTGACAACAATCTAGCCAATCAAATAGTCTTATGTCTTTATGTGAACATTGGCCAGTTACACAGAGTCAGCGCACCATGCTAAAAAGTTACTTGATAACTTGAAGGAGGTTGTTGATATTGTTCAAAAGCCCTCACAAAATAAATAAAAAGTTTTTAATGCAGAATTTGTTAGGCAAAAGAAGTGAATGCGATGAAGTCATAGTAGATTAGCTTGGCAATATTCCTTGTGAAGTATCATGTGCCTGTGCTGATATTCTTGCTAAGCAACATCACTATATAGTAGGCGTACATGATTCAGGTCTGCATACCTGTATGCCTCTTATATGCTCTTGTTCTAGCCTTTGTAGAATGTGATGTGGGCTGCCTTGTGCCTACAAAATTCTGGCAAAAAAAAAAGACAGTAAAGAAACCATTGCAAATGCCAAAATTGATTCGCATTGATAGCTAGATGGCGAAATCACCGAGGACGGCAATATATTCTTACTTCAGAAGCCAGAAGTTATTCAGCGTGAGCGTGGGCGTCCTTGAAAGACGGCAACATTCAGTGAAGATGAAACAAGTGTCTTTCCATTATCCCGGTCTGTCTACAAACTCTAAACAATCATCCCAGCACCACCCCCTTGTTATACAGCCAATTCCAGACCAAGGCTCTGGCCATACAACTGCCTCAGCACAGCACCAACTCAGTCAATGGGAGTATGGCGGTAGCCTTGCGGCGAGGGATCAGCAGTATATGGAGACAACTCAAGGCAAAGGGAAGACGGAAATATGGTAAATAACGCTGGTCATAGCACCAAAGAAGGCATCACAGGAGGCAGAGGGAGGGAAGGAGGCTACATACAAGAGTCGGCGCAAGGGGCCCGGAGCAGACTTTCTTAAATTGAAGAGGAAATAGATGCTGTAAAGTGCAGCTAGTATGACTATTTGATTAGCTATGTTGTTCTTAAATTAGTTGTGTGATTGATTCAATGACTTGGTGTAACGTGTGTGATAAGTGGGCGACGCACTTTTCCCTCTTGCATCATAAACTTTATTCTATCAGATAGTTCTCAACCACCAATGATGTCACAATCCTCAACTGAAGCTAGGACCCTTCTTGCCCTTCAAACAACCCAAAATGAAGTACCCGGCGCGCTGCAAAGGTGTATGATATCCCTAGGCCTAGGCTACGTCGCCATGAGAGCAGCATTCAATCGCAACGCGATTCTTTCCCGAAATCACGATTACCATCTGATCAGGGAGAGCAGATTTTAGTCTAATTCATTCTTGACCTAAATTCGCGAGGACTTCCCTTGTGACTATCATACGTGGAAGTTATCGCCAACTCTCTACGTGCTAACCGCGACGCGCTACGCATCGGCAAGCGCTAGGCTCATAACTCCATTAGGTGACGACCAGAGCTAAAGACACGTCTATTTCAGAGGTACGACTATCAGAGAGCCAAATGTGAAGATCCGACAATTTTTTTGTAGCTGGTTTCGGCTTGTAGAAAATACAATTGCGAAATAGGGTATCCGATTAGATGATATCTGGGACTTTGATGAGACCGGCTTCTTGATGGGCTTGATTGAGCCCGGAACAGTCGTGACAAGCTCCCGCAGGCAAGGAAGACCAAATCAAGTACAGCCTGGAAACCGCGAATGTATTACTACGATCGAGGGGATCAATGCAAACGGTCCGTCAATCCCACCGTTTATCATTGGTGCAGCAAAGCATCACCTTGCCAATTGGTACCAAGAATGCGACCTCCTGCCGGTTGGGTTGTTGAATTGGACGAAAATGGGTGGACTAATAACAAGCTGGGTCTTGGGTGGCTAAAGCACCTTGATCGGGCTACAGCTAACCGAAAGAACAGTCGCCATCGCCTCTTGATCCTTGATGGTCACAAAAGTCACCACTCCGTCGAATTCGAGGAACATTACAAAGAGAACAAAATTATCACGCTCTGTATGCCTGCTCATGCCTCTCATCTACTTCAGCCTCTTGACATAGGGTGCTTTAGGCCGCTGAAAAACGCATACAGCCAACAAGTAGAGCATTTAATCAGATGCTCTATAACCCATGTTTCCACGACCGAGTTCTTTTCTTCTTTTCACGCCGCCCACCAAGCTGCTATTACAGAGGGCGGAGGTTTTAGAGGAGCTGGGCTTGCTCCTTTTGACCCAGAAAGTGCCATCTCGGAGCTTGATGTGCAGCTACGGACTCCGAGGCCTCCTGTAGAGATCACGATACCATCAGCTCCTTGCACTGTAAAGACCCTAAAGACAGTACTAGAGGCCCAGTCGCATTCTAAGCATCCGCAAGAAAGGACTCGAAGTTATAAGAGCAGCTCCCCCAAGTCAATAGTTGAAGCTGTGAAGCATTTTGACAATCAATTGATGGGATAGACATTGATGCGCAGATAACAGCTGAATCCTCGATAGGTGGTCGCGGAAGGTCACAAGGAGCAAAGATTCGGTAGTGTATTGTTTGCAGAAAGACCAGGCACAATGCAAGGATCTGTCGGGAGGCAATCGAGGTCAACAGGAAATGGTATAGTGATTAACTTTAATAGATCAGATAGATCATGGTGTTTATTGCGAACTTAATTCAGAAGATTGATAATCGTGTGTCGTCCACTTGTCTGCGTCGCGCTTATCAAGCACGTTGAAGGGCGTTGAAGGGCATTGAACTGTTCGGTGCGAATAAGAATTCTGTAAGACACATTCAAACCAAATTAAAGATGCAAGGCGGCGCACCATTAGATGCATATGTGTTGCGTTAAATGCATTTGTAAATATTATGTAAGCAAGTGAGAAAAGAGGTGTTGGTGAAATATGAGACAGAATTGAGAAGGATATCGGAGAACAGCGGCAGATAAATTCCTGTACTATGGCCAACTCGCAATAGAATCTATCACTATTTAACAATAGATCTGTTGCTGTAACTTAGACGTCCAATTGATCGCAGTACTATACTTCGTTATTGTGATGTGGGCTGTGCCGAAAGCGGAAGCTTATGTAATTTCCACTGGTCCCATGTGATTTTACAGCCATGGCCTTGTTAGGAGTGTATTACATAAGCCATCAGCACTCTCAATTAGCCGTGGATCTACCGAGCCACCCATCTTGTTTTCGAATCCAACCACTACTTCTATTGGCTCACCAACGGCGAACGTCAAACCTCGAAGCTTGCCGGAATCGAAGCTTCCTCGGCTGCAGGCCTATCGACTTGACGCTTTATAAAAACCGGGCTGCTTATTCTGTGCCCCTTACGTTCTCTCTGTTCTAGCATACCTCAGCATCGTACTCGGTTCTCCTTTCCCCTCTCCAGCCTCGAAAACCCCCTCCATCCACCAGCTAACCGCCACTCACTCACTTACATCCCACGCATACAATGTCCGCCTCATACAAGATCCGAGAGGTGGCTGCACGCAGCGCTCGTCTGGCTGGAGCCGCCCGTCGTGCCTTTGCCTCGACAGCTTACACTGCCGACGCCCAGCGAAGCACACTTGTCGACTCCTCCGCTAAGAGCGAGACTGAGTCTACTTCAAGCGGAATCCAGCAAGCCCCGAATCGCACAAGCGTCTGGGCGAATAGCCAAATCCCACGCAGCCAGGCCATGGTAGGCCCGCGCTTTGAGCAAACGGACTTTTCTGCCCAGGTATGAATTACAAAGGGTCTCATGGGTGGGGGATCTTGGAGATAGTGACTTGTTATTTTCGCCTCCTTTGTGCCATTGGCTAATATGCGCTTCGTTTTGCCTTCTTTTTTGCCTCCGTGTAGCCCGCTCCGTACTCTGCCATGGCTCTGATCCACGAGCAGCCCGTTCAGTGGACTCATGACAAGATTGTCGTGTGCGATGGTGGTGTCAACTCAGCATCAACCGGCCACCCGCGCATATTCATCAATACCGATAAGCCCAAGATTTGCGTGTGCAACTACTGCGGAACGCCTTATGTATGACGCGACGATCACCCCTCGCTTTCCGGTATCGAGCTACTAACACGTTAACCACGGGTATCTAGGCCAACGAACACCACCGCAAACATATCGAGGCCCAGCCAAAAACCGCCTATCCTCTCCAGTAAGGCAAAACGACCATGCCGAAAAACGATTGACAATACAGACACTCCAGAACCCTCACATGACCACAGACAGGACCTTAGTATAGTCGCGAGGGAAGGTCTGTGGAGAAACAACAGAAACAGCCATGAAAGACTACCAGACTATTCATTTGTACGACGAAAGTAGAGCAGCAGAATTGACAGAGAAAATGAAGAATCGCACGATTTGGCCGACTTATCCGGATGCTGCTGGGACTCTTTGTAAATAAACTCTTTTTTCCCTCGCGCTGATTGCATTAATTGGCATACCAACTATGTGTAAAAAACTCGTTAATCCAGCTAGCTTTCACTTTGATGTATATGCATAAATCATGTCGTTGTGTGTGCAAAAGTCAGCTCTTAGTGCTCAGGCAGCTAGCTGTAGCCAATGAGCTAATGGGGGATGATCATCAGATGCCCCACATTTGCTAAACCTCAGCAACTGAGTAATAAGAGTTCGCCTTGCATCAAGACTAAAGCTTTCCATCTAGATTCACACCGTACCTCTTCCAGCAGTAGCACTTCTTTTTACGCCTCTACTTCACCCCTATTCTATAGCCATGTCCTGGAGCCAGAAGCAATTCTCTCTGCCGGCCCGATCGCGGGGCTCGTATCTCGTCACGGACCTCATCATCGATGCATTGCCCGAAATCCGTGAATACAAGGTTGGCCTGCTCAATCTGTTTATACAGCATACATCATGCGCTCTGAGCCTCAACGAGAACTGGGACGAGGATGTGCGTCACGATATGACCGATGCACTGGAGAAAATTGCACCGTATGAGGGACCCAAGGGTGAGGCGCTGTACCGCCACGACGCCGAGGGCCGGGACGATATGCCGGCAAGTTTCCCTTTTTTCCTTCGCCCCCTTGTTATCCTTTCATCTCTTTGCTCCTATGTGGAGAGCCATGTTTTGGTCTCCTCCAACTAACCTTTGGCACAGGCACACATCAAGAGCTCGCTCATTGGCGCCAGTGTGACTATCCCCATCAAGGACGGCCGTCTAGTAAGCCTCTCCCCCTCTTAACTCCCAAGTTTCACTAGCCACCCATGAACGCTTCCACTAACTTCGCCCGCTCACTTTTTCGCGCATAGGCTACCGGTACATGGCAGGGCATTTGGTACCTCGAATTCCGTGCAGCCAAGCATGTGCGTAAGATCATGGCCACAATCCAGGGCCAGAAAATGTGAACAAATGAAGGTTAGGGAGGGGAAGTTTGTATGGGCAAATAAGCAGACACGTAGCTATAGGCGGTATATCAACACGCAAGCAAAAAATGAAAAGAAAAGAAAAAGACAACAGAAACTTTCTAGTAGTAGAGATAAAAAGGAAAAAGAAAGGAGAAAATGCACATACACATGTACACACACAAAGACAGATATGAATGTGACAAAAGGGCCAGACAAGACAAGGAAGAAAGAAATAAAAGAAAAGAAAGACACCAAAAAAGAAGAAAACGCCCATAACTCCTGCTAATACCCATCGACAATGCCCTGCCTGGCTGGGCCTTCTAGAGCCGTCCAAGATAGCATAGCATTTAACAAGTAGTGCATAGCTACTCCCTCCCCCAAAAACTCTTGTCCGCATTAGCCTTGTAATCCTTAGTTGCCGGGCGCAATGACACGTGATTTTCGCGTCCATTTCCGCGTCCGTGTCTGGCAATCCGAATGTTCTAATAGACACCGAGAACAAAGAGAGGAGGAAAAAGAATAGGAAGGACAAGCCATCAGGCTGATGACTCGACTCACGCGCCCTGGGCATCGTCCATTCCGCTATCACCCTGACCATCTTTCTTGGTCTTGTCTGCCGCAGTAGCAGCCTTGTTGACCCCGCCGCTGCCGCTGCCGCTGACCTCTGTGTCCTTGCCGGCCAAGACGCGCGTAAACGGAACGTATCCATCGGGTGCAGAGTATCCTGGGGTGATAGCAGCGACATTGCCCTTCTCATCAACAAACTCAAAGTTGTAACGACTCAACAGATGCGGGATGGCAGATAATTGCGGGCCATATCGGGCTGTATTGTCGTACAATTCGAAGAGAGGCACCGCCAGGAGTTTCATGTTCTTGGGCACGCTGAGGGCTTCTATTAAACGCACAAAGAGAAAGGGGAACTTGTTAGCAAATCTAAGTAGACCAACTACCGAACTCTTTCACGCAAAAATATAGCAGAATGCATCAACACAAGCGTGACTTACTATTCTCTGGCAGACGGATCATGTACATCTTCTTGCACTCTTTGGGGCGCGTAACGTGTGGCGGCAGAAAAGGATACATGAACAGCTCGAAGTTAGGACGCCACCACTGCGCCAAGCAATCACCAATCTCCCATTCACCAGCAGGGCCGTCAGTCTCTCCCTCGACCATGGGAGCCAGCCGTTCGTCCAGGCGGCGTTTGAAGCCAGTTTCCTCATCATCATCAGGCATCAGGTAGTCGCCAGGGAGCTTAAAAAATGCGTTGGCAATCTGCAACATCAAGATATGCGGATGGTTGTGCTCGTGGCACACCAAGATGCCTTCGCATGTGCGGCGCATGCCGTGCTTGCCATAATGCTCTTCGAGTCGATGCAGCCTTGCTACCACGCTGGCATCTTCTTCCGGTTGTGTCTCTTTGACACCAAACGTATAGTTGGACAGCGGATACAGGCGCAGCGTCGGGGGCTGTTGCGCATTAAAAGGCTTTGGGATCACAGGCGGCTGCGACGTCTGCAGCATGTCGGGGGCTATCGTAGTCATTGTGGTGTTGTCGAGTATGAAGATAGGGCTATCGTGCTCGAGAGAGGGAACAGGCTCAAGCAAGCCAGAACCAATTTGATTGACTCGCTAGGTGGCGAGCTGGAGGATTTAGGTGGCTTATTCGGCACTCCAAAACGAAGCGTCGCAAAACACGACAGAAAGTAAGAACAGGAGCGACGAAACCAGATAAGCTGCGCTTCGAGACGGCGATAGCTTCGATTGGCTGTTGATTCAACAGGGAAAGGGATAGGACTAACGCAAGCTATTAGTCTGGAACAACTCGAATGTTATCTACAAGTAAAAATAATGAAGGTGAAAAAGGAAAACTGAAGCCGCCGAGGGCGATTAGAAAGCGCGATAGAAGGCGTCTCGAGATGAACAAGCACAGGCTCGACACTGCTTTGTATTGAAGCTTTAAATTTAAACCCTTGAAAGTTGCTTTTGGCTCAGAAAGCGCAGGCTAAGCTCAAGCGGCAGAATTTTATCAGCCACCAGCTGATTGTAGAAGGCGGTGAGGGGGCTTGGTGTCCTCCGTTCCCTCTTTCTAGCCCATCCGCAGCAAATATCACGAAAACAGGGCTAGTGCTAAGCCAAACCTTCACATCAGCCATTTACAAGAGCAGAGACATGCAGATCTAGCTTTAAACTGGTTGGAGTTATTTGTCTATTGATACGACAAACGCTAAATTATGAAACGCATAACAAAACAATCATGACATCTCCACCAGGGCTACAAAAACACCAGCTTCCATGAGCGCATCACATCCACCTGTCACATCTCACCAAGGCCAAAAATGGACCCCAAATTACAGCATGAAGCTGTTAAAAAGAATCATCCTATGGGCCTCCCAGGGTCTTTGCAGATCGAAGTCACTGGATCTAAAATCTCAGACCTAAGCCACTGTGGGCCTCTAGGGCTTCCACTCACCCGCGAGCCAGCGATTGTAAAAGTCAAGCGAGTTGGCAGGCTGGTCCATGGGAACCATGTGACCAGCGCCATAAATTTGCATAAATGTCAAGTTACCACTGTGCTTCACGCGACCATACTGATCGCCATCAAGAGTCAAGGGCTTAATCTTGGCGCTTTCAAAAGCCTTGTGGCCGGGCCATTCGAGTTCGTTGGTCCAAGCCTGGTTACCCAACCAGTTGCAAATGTAGTCAGCATCGCCAGCATAAATCAACACAGGAATCTTCTCCAGAACTCCCGGCACCAGGCGGTGGAAAGGAGTGAACCAGTCGCCAGCAAACAAAAAGTCGCGGTTGATGTCAAAGTTGCAGCTCTCGTAGCCATCGACCTCGACACCGAGGGCTTCCTTGACGTGGTCCTGGTTCAGATAGTCGCTAATGTACCCTAGGCCTGAGTAGCAAAGGTTGCTGCTGTCCTCACAGGGGCCACGGATGTCGTAGACATTCTGGCCAGTACGCTGGTAGGGACCAATCAGGGCATTGTTGCAGTAGATGGAAGCAGGCACGCAGGACCATGTGCTGCCAGATTCATAGCACGAGTTGATAAGAGACTGGCAACGAGGAAGGGCGTTGTCCATGGCCTGGCATTCGCTTTCACTGAGAACACTGGGGTAGCCACCATCACCGCAAGCCATGGGGCGGTAGTAGGCATACTGAGTGTATCCGTCAGTGAGACCATTACCAATTAGGACTGACTTGAGATTGATGTTGCGGTTAGGATGTTCGAGAATCTCAGAAGCCATCGCAGGGATGTAATGGCCGGCGTACGACTCGCCAGCAATGTGGAAATCCTGGGTAGCATACTCGGGGAACTGATGGAAGAAAAGCGATAACAGGGCATAGACATCTTTGCTAGCAGCAGTTGTAGTGCTAACAGGCTTTTTGCTGTATGAGAAGCCAACGTTGACGGGCTGGTCAAGGAAGATAACCGAAGCATTGTTGTTCCACGAGAATGGGTTGTCGACAACCTTCAGTTTCTTGTCAATAGAAGCAGGGCCCAGTTCGAGAAATAGACCGGTCAATGAGGAGCATCCGGGGCCGCCGTTGAGCCAGAGGACAACGGGGTCCTTCTTGGGGTTGCCACGAGATTCAAAGAACCCTAAATATTAGAAGGTCAACCGTTAGAGGGCAGTTCAGCAAGAGTGAGACATTGGTGTTAAGGGGGCGGGAGTAGTCTTACAGTAAAACAGGTGCTTGTCGTTCTCCTCGTCGTCCAAGTAGCCACTGTACTGCTTAACAGAGTCGATTCCCAGTTTCTTCGGGTTGACAGCCTTTGCACGCAAACTGTAGGAGCCAATATCTCCGTCAATCTTGGCGTGGTTCTTGCCGTCGGTCTGGGCCATGAGGTTTTGCACATGGTTTCCCTTGACGACATAGTCCCAGGCGCTGTCGGGCTTTCGGTTGACTTTCTTGGAAGCCTTGGCTTGAGCAGCCTGGGCGGACTTGAAAGCCTGGACAGCCTCGGGAGCTATCATGGAGATCTCGTCCCAGAGAGCCTTGGCCTCAGAACCCACCTCGCTGATAGACTCCTGCAAGGAGTCCCAGATAGAAGCACCAGGCTTGTTCTCGGTCTTGAGGCTTGATGGGGCGTCATTGGGCTCATTAAGGACGACCTGCTCGCTAGCCAGGACAGCAGTGGCAGCGCCGAATAAGTAGGACGGCTTCATGGTTGCGACAAACAAGTTTGTTTATCTTGATGACGTCGATGAGTAAAGGATTATCTGGGTTAGGGAGTGGGGGAGGGGTTATAACGACAACAAAATAAAGCGAAGGGTAAAATAGGAAAAGAGAAGGAATAAGAAAGAAGTAATAGGCACGCGGTTGCGAAGTAAAGGAAAGAAGAGAGATGAAGAAGGAGAAAAAAGAAGGGATTGCGAAGAGGGAGGGAAATGCTGATAATGTACCTGCCTACTGACTGGAAGGGGGTGGCGGCAAACAGAAGGCAGGAAAACAAGGATTTCAAAAGCGGAAGTTGGAGTAGAAATCAACAGGTGCCTGGAATGTACCACTACATCGAGACAATACAGCGTGTACAGCGTGTCTAGACAGCACACGGACAGCACAGCACAGCATAACACGGCACAATAGGCTTACCCTACGTGGGCTTTTCTAGTGGATAGCTCAGCTGTTTACGTGGGCTCGTAAACGTAAAGCTTGGTCTAAGAAATACCCATAAAACAAAAGACCTCTCGTCATTCTCTAAAGCTCGTGCGATAAAGGCACAGGCAAAGGGACCTTGCGCCTTAGCAATCTCTCCCTTTTCCCGAGCATGTTATCGTGCTCATAATAAACAGTAGCAAGTGCTGGCACCTAATACAGGTACGGATGCAACCTTCTAGTGGAAGGAAGGCATTATGGATGGAATAAGCAGGAGCAAGCAAAGCAGCAGTAGCAAGGAAATTGCTTCCCACATTGAACGTTCAAAAGAAACAAGGCTCCGAACTGTACTAGAACAATTCCAACCTCCTCTTTTCATGTTGGTTCCTATCTTTGTAAAGGCAGCCTGTCAAGGCCATAAATATCTAGACAATGCACAGAGCGTTGGCTAACCAAGTACTTTTAGACCAGCACCCTGTTGGCACTTTCCCCAGGAACCTAAAAAGGCTGGGAAAGTCTGGCCGACTGGCCTCTAACTGAGAAAATAGAGGAGGGCGGGGCGTGATGATGATGTTTCTTGGTTGCTTGATGAGGCTAACCCTGGCCTTTCTTCGTTCAAGCCTACATGTTTACAGCAGTTGTGCCGTATCCCCAATGTTCTATTCCATTACGCAAAATACATGTTTATCGGCAGACAAAAAGTCCAAGTGATGGTAAAAAAAAAACAAAAACAAAAGAAAAGAAAAGAGGCATTAAATCGAGCGCAAATCAACTGACTAATTCTGAAACTTCGCCACTTAAACGAGGCTAAAAGCTAGGACGGTGATTAGGGTTAAGACCGCTAAGCTCCGAGACTATGGTGTAACATGCCGTATTAGGTAAGCACGCCTCAACACAAAGGCTATCGCGAAACACGAAATCAACCTCACGATGACGTAGATGTTAGAGAAAACGTACTTCAAAAGCCACTATTTTCATCATCTAGCTGTCAGTATCTACGGTGTTTCATCCTTTTCTTTTTCCCTTAGAAAAAATGCCATCAAATTGATACCACAGGGAAAAAGCACAAAACACAGCCAAAATAGGGTTCTTTGGCTTCCGCAGAACTTTGAGCTTCCCCTCTCTATCATTCTCGCTCTAACTAATACAACCTCGCCATCTCGCTCTATCCGGTCATCTTCCATCTTTATCAGCCACAGAAAAAAGACAATACCTGTTCCTATTCTAAACCACTTCAACGAGAAAGAAAACGAAATAATCATAAATGCATCAATCAGCCCTCCCCTCTAGCCACAACCAGCACCTGCTCCCATCTACTATATTCAACTTACACGATCTCGTTGTTTTCCGGGCGAATATCCGTCGTCGGCCCGTCTTCTAGTTCTCCGTTGTTTCGAAACACATGCTTTCCCAGATCTACTGGTGTTGCAGAGTCATCGCCCATGGCCTCATCACCATCGTCGTCATGGTATTCGTTTAGTACTTGGTATCTAGTGGTACTACTAGACACGCTTGCATTCGCATTGTCCGAGGCGATCTCGCTGTCTGAGTCGCCAGCAACACCATCATCGCTGCGGTAACCCGTCAAGGACTGCGAGCTTCCCACGAGGGAAATCTCGCCACCGCCGCTGCTAGGTGCTGAGGATGTGTTGAGACCGCTGAAGCTCCAGCTTGTGCCAATAGCGTCTTGGACCGTGCTGTTTTCCTGCGTGTCATCCTCAATGCTGCTATGTAGCGAGTTCTGATATGACAGTAGCTTACCACTGTCACTAGATACAGCGGCTCCCTGAGTACGTGAAAGACCCTTTTGCGTGGAGTGCAGAGAAATACCTTGATCATCACCACTATCATCAGAGCTGCTACTGGCGCCGTTGCTGTTATTGCTGTTGTTTCCATTAGAGTCGGCATCAGCATCGGCACCGGCATCAAATGCTTTGATAATGCTTTCGAAGCGAGGGCCACCAAGAGTTCCAGATGTGCGACGACGGTAAAACAAAAGGTAAGCTGCTGACGATGAAACGTTGGTAGGATCTCTGACACGTGAAACCGAGGAATCTAAAAAAGAGCTGTCAGTACACATAACAATAAGGCTAAGTAGGAGAACACTATCACCATGATCCGCTGTACAGGCTGCTGCACAGTAATCATAAAAAACACCCCCCCCTCCAAAAAAAACTTACCATTAAAGTTGTACCAATTACCGTCTACAAAATTCCTGGCCGTCGCCGTGTAGTGGCCACCGCCTAGACCGCCGTAATGCTCGTCAATGGCAATCAGGTCATAGATCTCCTTCTTACCCGACTCCTTATGAAGCACATGCTTCTCGAGGTCCAGGCCTTCAAGTGGGAAATCCACCTTGTGGTCAAGCTTATCCCGTCGCCACCCCGACGAGCTAAAGCGCTTGAGATGGCAAATGAGAATGTCAGGTGTCTTCCATAGGTCAAACTTTTTGCTCGCACGGCGATGTTCCTTGCACCGGGGACAGTACCACATGTCCTGCTCTGACAAAACTTCTGCTTTTTCGAACTCTTCGAGGCACTGATACAGCGTAATTCCGCGTGTCCGGTGAGACTGACGGAGTGCTCGCTTTTTGAGTAGTGTTTGGTCCTTAACCAGCTCCAATCGCTCAAAAGTCATGGCGCCCTGTGTATCCTTGTTTGACTTTCCAGTCTGACCAAAGACTACTTCCCAGCTGTCCGCGTTCCACTCTACAACAATGCCTTCATTAATACGGATCAACGGGCCATCGTCGACAGAGGGCGGTGGCGTTGTGTCTTTGACGTCGGAAAATCTTTTCTTGACCGTCTTAACTCCTGCCTTGCGAAGCATCTTGCGTGTCATCTTGTCACGGCCGTGCTTGCCACGGCGAACATGGTTTTTGCTACCGGGTTTGTGTGAGGTCTAGTTGTACTTCGATGTTAGCCCTGAACCATCCTGTGAAACAATTCGAATATGCACGTATAGGAATATACTTACCATTACATCGAGTTCAGTGGTCTCAGTTTCAGACTCAGACACCATGCGAGTCTGGGGAGACGGGTTACTCTCGCTTGCGCTGTCCTCCTCCGTAGTATTGGCGCTGTCGATTTCGGTATCCTCACTCACATCAGCCTCCGGAGTTTTGACCTTGACACGGTCGCGAAGATGAGGTAGCTCTGCTTTGTTGTTGCTAAGGGACCAACCAGATGGCAGCACACCTTCACCTTTTTCTCTAAAGTAGCAAAGATCAAACAAGTTCTGCATAATGGGATCCATATGGCATTTTGTATCCACCCAAAGTGGCCGTTGAGTGTTAAAGTCCCGGAGTTTGTCCGGGAAATCCTTGGAGAGATCTGAGATCGTGGGAATAGACTTGTCCTCTACTTCCTTTGCCTTTTGATTTTGCTTGTCGCCTGACAATGATGGCCCAATACCGCCCATAGTAATGTCGACCATGTCATCTTCGCTCTCAATAGACTTTGCAACGACCATCTTATCATCAGTAGAGGAAGAGTCATCAAAAGCCAAAATGCTGCTAGTACCATCAATCGGGCTGTCATAGCGGTGCAGTGTAGTCCAGGACGAGAATGTGGCAATCTTTTCCAATACTTTGCGGCGAATAGCCTCCTCGCTGTATGCTTCCTCGCGAGTCAGGCAGATGAAGTGCGGTGGACTGACATTATCCACCTTGGGTGGTTTAGAGCCTGTTGGCGCAAACCGGTGGATAACAGGCACGGCTAAGCAATCATACCTGATGTCGTCAAAGGGTGCTTCCTTTTCTATGCTTAGCCTTGATACGTACTTTTGCTCTACCGCTAAATTTGTCGGGGACATTTCAATCTCGTGAAGTGCGATTATGTCCTTGGTTTGGATATCCGACACATCATCGCTGTCTTGGAAAACTTTGAAAAACCTTCCACTATACTCTTCAGCACAAATAAGTTTGGAGCCTGAAACACCAGTGCGCTCAGCAACAAAGCTTTTGAGTGCAGAGACAGTGCTGTGCGTGGGCAGCTCAACCTCCATTTCAATTGGAATGTCGTTGAGCGGGAAGAACTTGATTGTCTTGGTCCACGCAGAGTCCACAGGCAGCGGCAAAGTCAGGTTATTGAAAGGATCAAACGTGATGCTAACCTTTTTGCAGACAGGGCATTTGAGCGTGCTTTTGTACAGACCAGTAAAGAGATCAGCGATCACTGAGTCGTCGCGGCGCCGGGTAATTTCCCAAACCTCCTCCGCCATTTTCGCAATAGCTTCTGGATCGCCAATCATCTCATCTGTCGAGTCAGGCTTTTCAATGTACGGCTTGCTCTTGACACGGCTAAGATCCTCCTGGAGGGCGTCTAGCAGGAACCCTAAAAACTCCTGTGAATCATGCTGAGCATAGCCGGCGAAGGAAGGCCGGCAATGGCCAACCATGGACTTGAAATTAGAGGGGCGGACGGCGTCGTTATTTCCCATGTACATTTGCTTAAGCAGCTCGCCATAGCCATTAGCCATGCGACCGTGGTAAGCAAGCGGATTGTCGTAATTGATCTCTTTGTGGTATTCGCCACTAAGGAAGTACTTGGACAGCTCCTCTACACTGCGGACACATTGTAGAGCAGAGTTCATGTAGCATGTATTGCCCAAATTCCCAAGGCCAATGGCGCCATGATGCTTCTTCTTAGCAATGAGCTTAGTGTGACTTCGGGTCGATGGGCCCGCCATAGTCGATAATGGGCTTGTACGACGACTAGTCTGGGCACTGCTCTTAGGACTGGTACCAGTAAGCCGAATAGACTTTGCTGCCTTTTTGTTGCGTGCGGCAGCGCCAGCCACCGGTAGCAATTCCTGGTCAGGCTTTTCCTCAACAGCATAAACACTGAAACCCATTACCGAACGCATAGCCAAAGTAGAGCTCCCGTTGTACTGCGGGTTTGTGGTAAGATCCTTGTGCAATAATTCTCGCGTGCTCTTCATTAGAGTTGCAGAAGAAACAAATAGAGAAGGCCAGGCAAGGGTTTCCGTTTGGTTTATGGGAGTAGTATTTGCCACGTCTACACCAGCAAAGCTGGTAGGAGACTCCGGAGGTGTCAGAGTAGAGTCTACGTTAGATGAATCTGTTGACCGGCCTAAAGTAAATGGCTCGGGTCTAGAAACTTGGTAGAGCTTGATTTTGCGACTCTTGGGGATGGAAAGATAGCTCTTGATATCGAGGAGCAACGACTGGTAGCTGGTCGAAGAATAGCGCATAATGAATATCGGGGCGGTCTTTAGATCTTGGTCCAACTTGACAGCACTAGGCGAAGACAAGGAATAGAGATGGTGGATTTCCAAGACGGGCGGGTGGAACTCAAACGAGATTGAATCGCTGGTGTTTTCGCCATTGATGTCAATAGCCTGACGAACAATGGGAATCTGGCCATCGGCCAGACCATACCAATCAATCATGCAATCCCAAGCATTAGCGGGAAACATCTCAAACGCATCGTTGCTAGCGCCTGCCTTGAGCTGCACAAACTTGGTGCCATCGGGCTGGGTGTAAATACGGTCGATGATGTCGGAGTTGTCTATGGGCCCAAGAGGCTCGGCAACTTCAATCTTGGCTTTGGGATCATCATATGCAAGGGCTTTGTCGAGCCAGCAATGGGAGACTAGGTAGCAAACATCGCCGACTTTGATGGGAGCCTGAACAAAGGCGTCTCGCAAAGCACGAATGGTTTTGATTTGCTCTTTGAGCGAAGAAGGGGTGGAAGCTAGAGAGAAAGAAGGAAATTAGCAAGAAATGCATTGAATAGAGGCAGTAGCGGTTGGAGCGTTAGATATTGGGGAAGGAGACGGAAAGTAGGTAGGTGTACGCAATGACGTACCATTGTTGGGCACAGGCGTGGGCATGGGCGCAGGGTCTAGGCTCATTTCGCGGGGCAGATCAAAGGACGATTGCTTAGGGTTGGGATAAATAGTAGTGGAAGTTTGTTGTTCTCCTTGTTGTTGTTGTTGTTGTTGCTGCTGCTGCTGTTGGAGCTTTTCAGCGGCCATTTCAATATCACGGTTGTCGGGATCCATGCTAGAGGCACGTCGTTTTAGGGGAGAAGAGGCTCTGTCTTTGTAACCGTCTCCATCAAAGAAAGAAGCCAGCGATGACTTGAGTGGAGACCTGTTGAGCAGGGTGCTGGCGACACTGTCAAGACAGGGAATGTCGCTGTGGATGGAAGCGTCGAGCTCAGCACTGGTGCCAGGAGTAGAAGGAGTAGACGAGTCGAAATCCAGGGAGCCAAGGATAAGAGATGACTTGAGCGGGAGAGGCTTTCGGGACGGCGAGATAGATGGTCTGCGAGTAGTGGCAGTGGACGAGACCAGGTCTTCGGACGCAACACCAACAACGGTGGTGTTGAGGTCGAGATCGAGATCAAGGTCCGTGTCGACGTCGATATCAATGTCGATAGGGGCAGAGCCTGCAAGCACTGCAGAAGCAGCGGCAGCAGCGGCAATGTCGTTGCTCGACGATGGCAAGACCAAGACCGGCGAGGGGTTTCTTGAGGGGTCAGAGGAGCAGAGACTGGGGCTAGGATGGCCGGTGGTGGTGCCTGAAGGGCGGGAGATTTTTCTTTTCTTTAAGGAAGACGTCGTGTCGGTGAGCTGCCTTGAGTTGCAGCTCGGGAGGCAGATTCAACGGCGAGGAGGAGGAGGAGGAGGAGGAGGAGGGAAGAATAGAGGAGAGGGAAAAAAATAAAAATGAAAAATGAACAAAAAAAGGATTTTTTTTTTCTTAGGCTGGAAATATTTAAATAGCAGGTAAAAAGGCCAAAACAGCAGCAAAAGAGAAGCTTAACTTTGTCCTTTTTTGAGTGTGAACGAGAGAAAATTCGCAAGGAAAAAATTTGAAGAAAAAAAAAGAAATGACGAGAAGAAGACCGGTTTTCCGTTTCTCTCTGATGTGCAAATATGGGAAATTAGTAGGAAAAATGAAAGAAAAAAAATGAAGCCGCTTCAATCAAGTTCTCAATGTTTTCGGCTTGTCCAGGAAAGAGAAATATCGAGAAATAGAAGGAGAAAACCAACCGAAAAAAAGGTAAATTAGAAAGGCCACGAAAGATTATTCAGAATGGGAGAAAATAAGTTGTACAATTTGGCTAATCGGAGTGCAGGAGAAGCAACCACATCCAAATAAAGACTGGAAGAACAAATCCACTAACAAAAGGCCCTAACAGCAAGGGGCAGCAACCCAGCTAGGATCCAAGACAAAAGACATGTCCCCTGTTAGCAGCAAAAAAAAAGCAACTACCCGTAAAATATAGGGTTGGCCATCAGAGCAACTGACTGCCTATGAAGCAACCAATCTAGCAGGGCAACTATCAATCATGGGATACTTCACTCAATGTCAATCTTTGTAGAACACAGAAAAAAAAACGATTCCTATTACAATAATGGTACATATCCAGCAAGGTCTTCCACAGCCACACGTAAAAAGAAAGCAAAATCCCAGTAATGAAAAATGTATGTAATGTATCCAGTTAAACACAGGAACCTCTGCCTATGGCTATCTCTCTGAGGTTGGCCCAGTACACCTACCTCAACCTCACCGCCACCTCATCCGTTGCTTTTAGAGAAGAAAAGGAGTAAAAGAACACGCAAGGAAAGTAAATGAGAGACTGTATCTCGGAGTTGAGAGAGGTGACGGCTTGTAGTCTGTGTGTGGGCAAGAGCAAGGGCAAGCAAGGGAAGTGAGAGAATAGGATGAGATCCGGAGAAGCAATGAAAAATAAAAGAGCATGTCCCTGCGGACGAGTCATATACCAGCAGAAAATAGATACGCAGAAAGATAGATAGCCTCCGAGGTTTGACAAAGAGAAAGAAGAAAATGGAAGAGGGATGAAAGAAAGAGATGTCAAAAAGAACAAAGCCAGCCAAGTAGCCCGCCTGTTCGCGAACAAAATGGTGAGAAACTAAAGGGAATATGACAAATGAAACAAAATAAAAGAGAGATGCAAAGGTGTTCCGGTGCGATCAACAGGAGGAACAAGAAAAAAGACAACCCGTCGTTCGTTCGTGGCAAAGATACAGAAAACAGACATGAAATAGCATAAAACCCATGAAGAGGAAACAAAGCCTCGACCTAGCTTGACTCACTCACGCTAGTCAAGCCACGCCAGTGCTGCTGTCGTCGCTCAGGACATGTGGCGGCTGACTCGCGATACTGGTGCTGGACTCGTTCCCTTGCGCTTGAAAAAGGTAAACGCATTCATCCGGAATCGACTTGGCTTCTTCTTTAATGTCTCACCCTCTGCTCTGCCAATGCTGCTCGTGTTGGAGGCTCCAGAGTCATCTGGCGAGCGCGAGTAGCTGTCCATATTTGTTGGTGTAGCCGCCGATGAGTCGTCGGGGAAGACTATGCGTACTGGTACATCGAGAGCCTCATCATGTGACGATTGGCTGTTGATACTCGTTCCGCGCGTGCTGGGTGACAGAGGTAGCTTCCCCGTTGCGCTATTCGTCTGTGATGCCCAGTCATTTGTTGAGGGGCCAGATGTGCTGTCCTCTGTTGTTGTCTCGCTGCGCCGCTGCTTCCCTGGATTGACTAAACCAACTTCAATGCACTCGCTAAGCTGGTGAATATTGAATGGGTCACTGGCTGCAAAGTCCGCCACGCTTTCAAACGACGTGATAATGTCCTCATTCCCATCTTGCGAGCTAGCTTGGCTAGCCGAGCGGCCTCGGGGCCCTTGAAGAGTGTAAGAGCTAACTGGCATAGAACCAAGACTTGGTACCAACATTCTCGTTTTCCGTTCTTGTTCGTCGGTTTCTGATAATGACTTGCATATTGTTTGGTCATCCTTTCCTGAATCAAATGTCATCTGGTCATTGTCGTTCTTGGGTACTTCATCCAAATCGGACACCTTTTTCACGCTGACTGCTGTCGACCTTGATT
The DNA here is from genome assembly GCA_038407015.1 of Ceratocystis ficicola. Lineage (NCBI taxonomy): Eukaryota > Fungi > Ascomycota > Sordariomycetes > Microascales > Ceratocystidaceae > Ceratocystis > Ceratocystis ficicola. Next base: position 34,379 of record JAZBQP010000026.1, on the reverse strand, counting down.
CTAGAAGGGCTGCCTGATCTCCAGTAGACATCTCTCGCCCGAAATTCTCAAACACGGCTTTGTTGGTGATGAGTTGGTCCACCGTGTATTGCATGTTTGGCATAACAGCTGCGACACCCTGGAAAAGTGGAATAGCAAAAAGGTTCATGAAGCTCGTTTGAGACTTGCAAAGGGATGCCATGTCTTGTTTTGGTGGCGACATGAGAGACGACTTAATTTGAAGTTCGTTTTCCATGGTCCACTGACGAGCAAATTCGTCGGATAAAACATGCATCCATTCGACCGCTGTGGAGTACTCGCGTGCAACATTGCAAATGTCAGCACACTTGATGATCAACGAACAAGCTAAAGACTTTTGCTCCAAGAGAGTTTTAGCATCCCAGTCCGCAATACTGTTGTTCTCTTTGAGCTTTGTAGTGACATCGGCCAACTTTTTCATGTAGTCAAAATGTAAGCCCATATCCGTAGCCAAGATCGAACTAATCATGAGACTGCGCATCTTGGTATCCTCAAAAGCAGAGTACCAGTAGCGTCGGAGGATTTGTGAGTATGCAGCACAGTGAAACGACTCAAGAACAGAGCGGTCGTTATAAAGTTGCGCTAGCGGCGAGTTGAGAGTGACCAAGAATCCGTTGTTGACACCTGGATGGCCAACGTCATGGCCTATAGCAGTAATAAGAAGGGTCAAAGCTTCAAAGGGCTCAAGAAGCTCTACCATTGGGGATTTCACAGGCAGCTCTTTTTCATTGCCATAAGAAAAAGGGTAGGTCGGAAGGGCACCAAGATTAACCAGAAAGCTAAATGTAGCTTGCAGTACGTCAACAACATGTCGAAAGTTGTGATAAGGTACAAAGTTATTGTATGCAGCGCGGCAAGCAACCAGATAGTTGATGAGCTGGTCCGTAGGGATTTTCCACTTCTCTAATTCAGGCATAGTCAATGCATGTTTGAAGATCAGCATGCTGGCAAACAAAAGCTCATCGTCGGAAAATGAATGGGCTGAGAAATGCCATTTTCCAATGGCATCAGCGATGACTGATTGGCGGGAAAGAGGGACGGCAATTTTGGTTTGGGCCATGAGGTCATCCTCACCGCCGTAGCGACAAATTCCCTTCATCAAGCCTGATACCATGGCTTCGCGTAAATAAGAATACGGTTTCTCTTCATTCACACCCACCCAGGACCGTCTGCGACCCCGACGCACCTCAAGAATTGCTTGCTGATCACGCAGAGCATCTCTATAGGCGCGGTAGGCGTGCACCTCCAGGCTTGTCACACATTTTTGGTTAATGGAGCCAACAATAACGTCAGTAGCACCCAGATCAAGGCAACGTTGTAATAATCTTTTGTCAACCCATTCTGATGTGTTAATTGGCTGAGAAGGAAACTCGTGCAATGCTGACGTTGACGGGGACATTGGGCCGATTGGGTAGCTAATAACGGGGATAGCGACAACGAGTTTGGACATGCTGCGCAAGTGCGCCTCTGTCATGATGCGCTGGAGCAGCTTGAGACCATAAACCTCATCGTCAGGAGTGTGAAGCTCGAGTTCTCTGCTAGGCTTTTCTGGTGAGCCAGATCGTGTGCGTTGTGGCTGAGGAATTTCTTCGTCATAAGGGGTATCAATCAAGACGATAAATGGCGTGAGTTTGGCGAGAGACGAATCCAAAAGTTGGATCAATGTTGAAATGCACGAAGCTCCCGTTGAACATATTTGAACTACGAGTGGGTATCGAGTTAGCAAGAAAACCAAAGGCGGGTGGGGGTGATCACAGATGGAGGGAGGGGGTGTTCCATGGATAACGGGCTGTCATACCATCAGTGTATTCTAACAGTGCCTGCAAAGACTCGGTAATGTGACGGCATTCTGGGGCTGTGTTTGCATTGTCTGAGCTTGTTTCGCGAAAGCGAGCGGGCACGAGACGCTCATGCTGAACATCCTTGTGTATAAATATGACGTGTGAGAGTTTAGAGTCCATGGCGCGTGATGTGAAGTCGCAAGGACATTCAGAGCAAAGCAAAAAACCTAGGAAGAAAAGAAAAGGAAAGGAAAGGAAAAAATAGCCAAAGACAAGACAAATTTGGGCGGCAGACCAGAACGGCAAACAAGTAATATGGAATGGCCAACCGCACCAGAATCTCCTCGGCCTTGAAAAGAAAAATTAGGTGTCAATCCAAACACACAGAAAAGAACCGAACTTGATGGTGGCAACAAAATAGTAAACTCGACCAACAAATAGGGGTGTTTTTTTTTCAGAGCAACAAAACGTATGAGAAACGGTCAACTAGTGGTAATTCCAGGACATTCAGTCTAGAACTAGTCTATTCCACTAGGTTAGATCCAGTGACGAACAGTGGCGTGAAGCTAGGAAAATCAGCGACGCGACGATCAGATGCAGCGAGGAGTGTTGGTGTGTATTATTCCAGCGTCGTGAGAAGGAAGATGTACGAATTAAGGCCTAATCGAAGCGCATAGGTGTGTGTGTGTATGGAGGACTAAAAGGAAGAATTGACTATGTTAATATCATGGCTAATCATGAAATAATTGTAGCTTGGAGTGCACTACGCAATGGTTGTAAAAGGGCAAGGTATCAAGTCAAAACGCAGTTGAAGAAGGGTATAGTCACGGTCGAGAATAGAAAAAAGCTGTTTTTTTTGCTTATAAAAGAAATAGGAACACCAAGGGAAGACAATGTGTGACTATGTCTCTGGCCAGTAGCGTGTTGAAATAGCTGGCGTAGGACTGTCTCTCTTTTTTGCTTCTCTTCCTGGATTAGAACACTGCATGTGTTCCCCTTTTTTCTTCTCTTCCGAATAGCAAAATTACGCGCAGTTGGTTTTGGAGGGTGTGATGCAGATTCAGACTCGGCAGCAGTGGTATCAGGATCCAACGTCACTATTGAAAGGGAGATGCGATAGGGAGATGCCAGTGTTGACTAGAGAACAGAGGGTATCGAGCAATAGATACATGGGTGTGGCATGACATTGTGCGGCATGGAATATACTGAAGAAACTCAAGCGTTAACTTACTCAGCTTGCGATATTTACTCAGTCGGAAAGAGATTGATGGCGATCGGATGCCCAGCTTCGGCAGGCAGAATCAGTCGCGGGAGAACAAGAAAGTCGGGCAATAGTAGTGTTGTGTGTGTATGCTCAATGCGACTAGATGGTTCCAAGGGCGATAGTAGAAGATGGCAATGCGATGAATCGACCTGTGGAGAGATTTCTGGATTGAATGGCGAAAAAGGACTTTAAATCGGGATTCCCAGGGCGAATGTATGCTTGTGGAGATCGACTGGTATGAAGGCGAGAGACGGCAAGACAGCACAAGCGTGACCAATCAAGCTAATTCTAGCGATGTTCGGGTGATGGTTTTGTGCGTAGGTCGTAGTTCACGAACTGGCGACGGCTGAAGAATAAATAAATGCGCAAAAGAAGCTTCTGTGAGTGGGAAGCGTCAACAAGGCAATCGTCGAAGAAACAGGAGCGAGTAGAAGAGATGCTAACAGGCGAGCGAGTTCCACATATTCAATAACAAAGGGAATAAAAAATAATAAAAAAGGGAAGAAGGAAAAGAAAGTGATGGAGTGGTAAATGCGAGAAAGTGAGAACAAATGAGATTGAGGGCAAGTAGAGAAGAGAAGAACGGAAGAGAAGAAAGAAAAAAAAAGGTCTCTAAGAGATCAAGAAAGGAGAGCAGCTGAGACAAGACGACTGTGAAGTGAGGTGAAGTGAGAGAAGAGAAGAAAAGAGAGAGGAAGAGAGTAGCGACTTGGGCGTGGAGAAGGATGAAGAAGAAAAAGGGAAGAAGCAAAGAAGGAAGGAGCAAAAAAAAAGAATTAATTAAAATAATAAAAGGAAGTAATAAAGAAGGCAAGTATCAAAAAAGGAATAAAGGGAGATAGGAAAAAAAAAGAGACAAAAGAAAAGCAAGCAAAGCGGAAGTTGCTGGGATTAGGACAGATTCCCTACTAGGAAAAAAGAAGAGGAGGAAATTTGAGGGAGGAATCTAGAGAGAAGAAAGAAGGAAGGGTGTGCACTTGCACTATGCTAGCTGGCCAAAGCTGGAAGGGGCCGTGAAAGAAAAGAAGAAAAACAGAGCAGGAGCCTATGAGCGCGTGAGTTCCGGGAAGAGGGACAGTGACAAAACAGCAAGAAGCAAATTACATCTTCTGCATCATGTCAATCAGCTTCCAATTGAGACAAAGAAGACGAGGAAAAAAAAAAAGGAAACTTCCTATAGAGAATCAAGCGAGAATACACGCATGCGTTCCCATAACGAAACTCTGCCTTGGGTATATGTGCATGGGTAAATCTAGTCTGACAAGGTCGCTGGCAAAATAAATAAAGAAAGGGAAAAACGCTCAGTGTGGTAAAATAAAACAAAAATAAAAACAAAAGAGCTTACACCACCAGCCAGCCTTGCCAAAAGTCCAGACCACACGCTGTACCTCGCCAACAGCACAAAAAAAATACTCAGGACAAGCAAAGCAACACTGGCTGGTTTGTTATAGCAGTGGGCTTCAGGGCTACTTGCTTGTTCCTTATTTCCTTTTCCGTTCCCTGTTTCTAAGCTTCTACTCGTCCTCTTCCTTCCTGTCTTCCTCCCCAAAAGTACAGCCTCCCCTTCCCATGTACCCCGAGCCCTGAACCGGGGAGTGGTACCTTTCTTGGTACCTGCTTCTTTTCCCAAAGGGAGTGGAGCAAAAGCAAAAAAGAAGCCAAAGAAGTTCCAAGAAAACCTGGGTGGAAGGGGCTCTAAGAAGTGGGCCAGCCATAGGTTTATGGCCTTTGATTGGCGAAGATGGCAGTTCTTTCTCTGGAGATGGAAGGTAGGGCTTAGCTCTGATTTGACACCTTTCTGTGTTCTGTCGTAATCTTACCTGTTTTCTATCCTGGCACCACGACAAAAGAGATCCTGATGAAAGGCGAAAAAAAGTGAAAAAAAAAATGCATTTGCTTAAGTAAAAAGAAAAGAAAATAGTCTAGCTCCCAGTTGCCTACGCTCAGCACTAACTAAGCCGGTCTACGAGCATTTAACCCCTCTTGTTGGCAAGTAAGCTGCGTGACGCCATTAGTGCACACTTCTTCCCTTGGCTAATTCACACGGCTTAAACTCAAAATAATGGGAGGGAGGGTAGAGAGAGAAAAGCGCCAATCCTTCGCTACATCAAAACCATTGTTGTGCCGCTGTATGGCAAGTTTTCTGCAGAATCCAAGATAGAAAGAATAGCCAACACCATGAAAACAAGTGCATTTAATGGCTTACTTTTTCCCTCCATCTGTTAAGGCTCAGCCAATAAAAAGAACAACACACATGCGCAGTCGCATGCATACCCCCACAAAAACAGCACTATGCAACTAGCCAATCACAGATCAAAAGCCTGTACCACTCAAGACCCACAAAATGCAAACCTCTTCTTGTTCCTTTCAGAGTTTGCTTCGATCAGTTTTCGAGAACATGCGACACAGACTACTAAGCTAGATGGTAAGCTTCTCTGAAGCTTCCTTGCTGTTTCCGGATTTTTCGCATTCAACGATGGAGAGGGAAAAAGGGAAAGCGCATGACTTGTCAGGTCGTTTGCTTTTTGTGTTCTTTCAATTTCTTATTCGTATTTTGTGTTTGCCGTGACGTCTTTCTCTAGACTTTCTCTATTGCCCTAGTGCGGGTGGCGGCGTAAATTTTAGTGTCGAAAATCAAGCAAGTAAATTATAAAATGCAACGAATAAAAATAAAATGGAAAAAAAAAAAGAAATAAGAGAAAAAAAAAACTCATGACCTGACACTTCTGCTCTCCTGCTTTTTTTGTCCCGGCATAAAGGTGCAATGAAGCAATAAAGACATGAATAAAATGAAGCACCCATTGTTCTTCTCTTCACCCTTCTTTTTCCAAACAGTAATAGGGAGAAATCACCTGGGAGTCCTTGTCGTCTCTTCTCCCCTGTTGCAGCCAATGGCCTTGCAGCATGGTTGCTTCCCTTGTTCTCTCAATGAACATGCCTGTCGCATCTTTGCCATCTTGTCTTGCATGTGTTGATGTGCAACGCAAACCAAGCCAGCTGTGACATCCTTTCTCTCCTCTTTCCTCTCTCTTCCCCTCCCCTCCCCTCCCCTCCTCTCTTTCTCCAAGCGAGAAAGCAAGGTCAAATTGAAATTAGAGCACCAGCTCTTTCAACAAGGGGCAAACACAGACAAAGAAAGAAAGCTTCCGACAGCACTCTAGAGTTTGGCGTGTCTTCCCCCTCTTGTTTTTTTCTCGCAGCCCACTTTTGAATGTGGCTGACGATTGAGAAGCAGGCTTACTGTGTTCCTTTTTAGGACTCGCTTTATTGGCCCTCAAAAGAATGAAATTAGCGAGTGAGAGATCAGAGTAAAAGCGATGGTTGAATGAGCTAATCAGGAGGCTAGCTTGAACCCTAGCACCAGTGTGCCACATTGTTAGGGTTATACACTGGGCTTCTCCGAGGAAAGCGGGCCGCCTCAACCTTCAGCCGCACCAACATGAAAAGTGGAGCAAAGTCGGGCAGCAGGAACGAGGTTATCAAGATTAGTTGAGTCTAACTCGAAATACCAGTGCTGCAAGTTTTTGCCTGCTGTTCTCCCCCGTGTTTAATAATAACATAGAATTCTAGACCAGGGCATCTGAGAATCTGGGTATGCGCTATTGATGCATAGAGCTATTTTTTTTTTGATCAGAACGCAACGTGACATTCGCTATTTCTATCTACGGCTCCCAGTGTATCGGGGGCACGTGACCTATGTACTGGGTAATGGCGACGGCAACAAAGAGAGAATAGATATTGCAATATCCGGCCTCCTGCATGCAGGAAGAGCAGCAGTTTGCACCAACTGCATAACGGTGTGTGACACATAAGCGGGATACCGTGCGGTGATACCGTTATATGCACCTGCAACGCGGCGACTGATTGTGTGCTGGAAGCACAGTCAAGTAAAATACCATCAAGTGATGAATCAAGGGGGACACAACATTAGAGAATAGTCGTAGAGAAGAGACGAAAGGAAACAGACCGGAAGCGTCGGTTTAGACATGTCATGCGAGGGAAAAGAACTCGGAGGGGGAGGGCGATGGGCCTTATTATCGTCATTGTTATTATCACTGCTGTCATTGTCTTGGAAACAGGCCAAGTTGCTCCCGCAAGACAGACTGGTAGAAGAAGACGACAGATAGGGAAGGGAATGGAGGCATCAAAAACAGTTGATGTGGGGAAAAGTCAAGGGGGCCAACCTATTTTGGTCTTGGCTAACCCATGTTCCAATGTACATTTGTTCATGCAGTCAAAGGGCCTCAGAGTGCACAGCATGAGTGACCTGCCAGTAGTTGTAGAGCAATGGCAGATTGTGTTCTTGTCCCCATCAGAAAAGTGAACGTCGTACTACCAATCTTGTAGGCTAAGCCAGAGAGCTGGAATGCAAGTTAACAATGTGGGTGCTGTGCATAGAAGGAAAGAAACGACGAGAACCAAAAGACACAACATGGCATGGCACAGCGTTATGGAACAGGACTGAAAGGTTCTATATTTCCATAGCAGCATGCCAATGGGCAAGAAACGGCCCTCAAATCCTTGTTTCGTGGCCAGTATTTGCACAAGGAGATCCATCCTGATTCTGAGGCCACCAGGCTGTTTTGGCTGATGGGGTCAACAATGTAGCCCGTTAGAGACGAGACCAGTCAAGAGAAGGAAATAACTGGGCTGTCCTACTTCGTATATTTCGGTATCGCGCAGAATCAACACCATTCTTCTCACAACAATACCTTCCCTGCCTTGCTGCATTTTTCTTGTTCTCTTTTCTCGCCCCTTCTTCTCTCTTTGCGTCCCCCCTTCCCTTGTTCATGTTTTGTCAGCCTGGGTCGTTGTATGTCACAGCACCGGCGAAATGTCTCAGCCCGCAACCGTGATCGTGGCAAAGATGCGCAAAACAAAACAAATCAAGTTACCAAGATACACAGCACAGGTGTATGGGATTGACCCGTCACAGCTCATCAACAAGCCGACTAGCATTGATCGTGCCACGTAGCGGGTGCACGCCGTTGATAAAAGACGGACATGGGTGCGGGTAGGGATTCCGTCCACAGACTAAAATTCTGGTAAGCGAAATAGGATGCGTTCAGACCCTTATCATGCACAACCCTAATATGTGCGCGCTCCTCGTCGAATCACACATCGGCTTACGGAACATATCCTATTGGGCCAGTAGAAAGTGTCAAATCCTCATATACATCATGCATTACTCTCCTTTGGCTTCTTGTTTTTGTCATGTCATGTCGTGTTTTGGGGCACATAACCACTAAATAATCTCATATTACCGCTCTTTACAGTAACACTTGGGCCGTATTGAGGTGCTGTATGTGCCTTTCTTTATGCTACGCCAATCCTCTTTTCTCATTCTTCAACGTAGAGGCTATTTTTATTCGCCCCTCATTATTTAGCACTCACTGGCTTGGACGGAGGTTAGTCGGGTAAATAGACAGCACCGAAACCTAGTCTGGTCAACGCGTCGCATTCTGTCAAACTGTCAACTTCGGCGCTCATAACCCTATGGCTCATAGGCTATCCAGGCCCTAAACTCACCTCTGGTCCGTTCAGTGGCTGTGGACAAACAAGTGCCTGGCCCCTGCAGGAAGCCTGCATTTAGGGTTATAAAAACCGCAAAGCTACAGGGTTATCCCTTGCTGTATCCTTGAGTTGTCGCTTGCTGTCTTGTAGGCCGCTGTTTTTTTTTTCTTTTATTTCTTGCTGTTAGCCTGTAGTGTGTTGCTTCGCCGTCGCCGAATCCCGAGACCAACGCATACCCGACCCGACTCAGCCTCCAAAGGCACAATTGAAGATTCAAAACGATATCGGAGAGAGGAAGAGAGGGCAAAGAAGAAAGTTGTGTGGGAAACCAGTCCTGCTTGGCGAGGCCAAGTTGGCTATCCACAATGAAGAACAATGTCCGGTTTCCCTTCCCATGCTCTTCAACTGCATCCTGGGCAGGGCTGAGACTGAGGCTGAGGCATGCTGCACTTCACAATCCATCTAATCTTGTTCGTCTTCAGGGCCCCATGTCCCGCAAGCTTGCTCTGCCAGACCGAGACTTTACCAAATCTTGCTAGCTCATACATCGTCTAAACTCATGCTTGTGATTGCTTCCTTTTTTCAATTTTTTTTTCTCTCGCTCTTGTTTCTGCCCTTGCCCTCTAACAAACAAGCATCAAGGACTGACATTGAACAAAAATCAATACACAAAACAGGAGGCCTAGCAGCAAAATTTCAGGTTTTGCTTTTCCTTCGACCCTGGTCTGAATAGGACCTCGGGAGCCAGACTAGGGAATTAGTCAAGACGATCAATGACAGCAGTCACTTATTAACGATCCTGTCTTTGGAAGGGGGTGGGGGATGCAGAAAAAATAAGCTTGAGGGTTTGAGATTATATGGCTCATAGATGGGATGCCCGAGTCTTAAGTGCAGCAGGGTGGACCAACTAGCTACATAATAAAGGATGAGAGTGCGATTGTCGTGTTGGTTTTGGTAAAGCTTTTATGCGTCCGGGGGACTTTGGTGCACCGGTGTCTCATCACATTAACTGTCACGTTCATTGTAACTCTGTGATATCATGACATCCAGCCCAGAACTCACATGAGATAACCTCCTCGAACAGTGTGCAATTGACCGGCGCAAAATCACGTGATAGACCCATATTTCCCGACCTCAACAACCGGGGACCCACTGGGTCTCCGACATCACGCTATTTTTGATGAACTTGCAAATGAGTGGCATTAGAGTCCCATCCGGCGGAGCAGAGTCTGAGATTTATTCATTAAGCAAGCATGCTGAGTAAAGTCGGTGTAGTTAAGGACTTCCTTGTTCTTCTTTTTTGCGTCGGAATGGGCGGCATAGCTCCTTTTGCGGTCATACAACAGCTATGTTTATTCTATACGCGAAGGCAAGGCTGAAGCTGAAAAAATAAATCTGGCTTGCTCTTGATGCCAGCCGGCTGCCTCCCTTTAGAGCCTTCCCTTGGACGCCATGTCATGTCATCCCAACACACGTGGCATTTACCCAACACCGCATGTCATAACCACGCAGTAACAGACGAGCGCACATTCTTCGTTTACTAGCACATGTAACTGCAACCTACCTAAACAGGGAATGAGAAGAGTAAGACATGCTACTAGCAGCCAGAGTAAAGGGAAAAAGGGAGCAGAGAAGTAAAAATCAAGTAAAAGCCGCTTCTCTTTTATCATTAATAGTCAGCTGAGCGGTAGACAGGCAGGTGAGAAATCGAATTATATGCGATATTTCTAGGTTGTCGGGTCAGCTGCACTTTCTCTTTAGTTCTCAGAGACCACATTTGCAGTCTTTTCGGCCTTTTCTTTCGCCTTCGCAGCCTTCTTCTCTTCCTGTTGCTTCAACTTTTGCAGCTTCTTCAGCTGGTTCTTGGTCATCTTGCCATCGCCCCCTTCAGTATTTTCCCCAGCGGTGGGAGTAGTAGAGATACCACTCGCAGCCACCGGTACCACTAAATCGGCACGTGGCACCTTGGGGTTGCCGCCCCACTGGAGTGGGCGAGGCGCCATGAAAGTCGAGACCACCTCCTCGGTAACTTGGGCACGGCGGGTTTGGAATTCCTGAACATAGTCTTGCAGGAAATTGATGCAGATAGCCTTGAGTTCGCCAGTGAGCATGCGGCCCGACTCGTATTCTTCCTTTATCCGCTTTAGCTCCTCATCGTCTTCTAGGAAGAACAAAAGGTACTGATATGACACATCAATATCGGCATTTCCGCCTTTTTGCCGGTGCTCTTCAACTGACACCTGGCCACCAGAGAAGGCATATTTGTTGATCTTGTTCTTGATTTGTTTGGCTGTGTCTGTTAGAAAAATGGCCGATGTGTCGTCGCTGGCAGACATCTTGGAGCCAGGGCCCTGGAGAGCATCGAGGAAACGCATGTGAACTAGTGTGGTCACTATGTTAGACTAAAAGCTGGCCATAGGATTGAAGGAATTAGAGAATTTACGTACTGAGGGCAGGCTTCGAGTAGTGAAGTCGTGCGGCGACATCACGAGTGACACGGAAGTACGGGTCTTGGTCGATGGCACAAGGGATTAGGCAGGGAATAGAGTTGCTCTTAGACTCGTCATCACCAAAAATGTGAGGAAAAGAAGAGGCAAAGGAGGTAGCTATTGAGTAGGCAGATAATGTTAGAGCTCTCTGGCGTGTTTAGATGGATACCAACTGTCTTGGCTTTGGGGAGTAGAGAGACTTACCGCCCTGTATACTGCCAAAGTGAATCTTGCCGATGTTGGAACTGAGAAAGTATTAGGTGATTTTGAATAGAAACCAGAGGGTAGATGAGATGGATGAAGAGGATGGATCTTTACCTTTCATCGAAGCCAAAAACTTTGCAAGCGGTATTTAGACTGGAAAACAAAATGTCAGTTATGCATCCAAGTCTCTACAAGTCATGCTGGCCAAAGAGAGACAAACGAGACAAGTTTAGCAAAGCGGGTGATGTTGCGGTAAAAAGCACCGCCCATATAATCATAACTACACAGAGGAATCGTATTAGCAAGTGTTAGGTGCCAAGGGGAAGAACTGCCCGGGCTTACTCGGAGAAGATGAAGGTTTTGTTGATATCAAAGCCTACGCTGATGATATCACGGACCTAAAGGATTCAGACAAGAGATAAGTATAGGTGCACAGCTGAGATGAAAAAAGGATAACGTACATTCTTGCGAGTATATCCCATGACCTCCTCGACGGTGCGCTTTTCGCTGAACACTTTTCTGGGTGAGCTACAAGACTGAATTTAGAGACCGCACTAATAAAAGACTTACGGAATTTCTCATCTATAACAACACATTAGAATAGGTCTTGGTACAGTCAGAAGACTTGCAGCATTTGGACTTACCATCGGTCATCATGATAATAAGGGGAACATCCAGTACATCCTGAAGCCACTTGACGAACTGAAAGACCTGGACGTGCCCAACGTGCATGCTGTGATGGTAGGTTAGCAATTAATGTACCATGTCACAACTAGGTATCGACCCTACTCACGAATCACTGCTGGGGCCACGGCCAGTGTATAAGAAGAAAGGCTCGTTCTACACTACAAAGTTAGTGTTCAGCATCAAACAAGCACAGTTCAACCTTGCTGGGTCAAGCCAATCCCAGAGCCCAAAAGACTCTTTACTACCTTGGGCTGTCCCTACCTTTTCAAACCGGTCCAGGATTAGTGACATGTCGCGGTGACTAAATACAATCTGGCGGCGCATAAAACGGTGAGGCTTGTGACCGGTAACATGCTCAAACCGCGCCAGGAGTGCATCGTCAATGAGCGTTGTGCCAAACTCTTCTGTCAGCTTTCGGTAGTCGATCGCCTTCACCTTGCCGTCCTCGCCAATTTCACCCGACACACTCCATGGATTGACGTTTTGCTTGGCAGCCGAGGGAGGGGCATCGCTGGTGGTAATACCCTCAGTGACAGGAGCCGGTTCGGGGATGATAGGCGAAGCCATAGTTTGGTTGCGTGGGTTTTTTTTGGTTGAGTGCTTATAGAAGTCAGTAGGTGCCGTGGTGACAGATACGCAAGGCTAAAGATTGGAGGCGGCGATAGTTCCTGGAAGGGGAGCTGCAAGGCTGATAGCTTCTTCGGCTGTCGTTGGTTCTTGAATTTTGCCAGCGATGAGTCAAGGTGAGCAAGAAATGCTCATGTGTGACAAGGCTACCTTAGCGCTGTAAGCATTGGTCTGACCGCCTGAATTCCGAGTGCTTCTGTGTGGATCGAGGGGATTTATAGTGGCATGGGGTCTTAAATTACCCCTCCATTTCGCTTTTGTCGTCATAGCAAATTGACATGAAATAATTTTTTTTTATTGGAGCTTTACTCTCATCACGAAAAAACACAAAACAAAGAAGACTCCCGTTTGTTTCTATCCTAGCATTGGCATTTAGATTTACTTAGAATCGTCAGATTGAAACCTCTTTGGCATTTCTTCTAGTTCTATACCCTCGAATTTACGCCTCTAGACTCTTCACCATGTCGCGAATCATGCAGCCTGTGGGCCAAATTCGGCTCACTAACGTTTCCATGGTTCGACTGAAGAAGGGAAAGAAACGCTTTGAAATTGCGTGCTACAAGAACAAGGTGCTTGAATGGCGCAGTGGCATCGAGACTGATCTCGACAACGTGTTGCAAATTCCCAATGTATTCCTGAACGTGTCCAAAGGCCAGACGGCACCTAAGGACGATCTTGAAAAGGCCTTCGGCAAGAAAGCCTCGGTCGACGATATCATTCTCGAAATCCTCAAAAAGGGCGAAATCCAAGTTGGAGAAAAAGAGCGAGCCGCCCAGTTAGACCGCGTACATGCCGAAGTTATATCTATAGTCGCCAGCAAACTCGTTGATCCGCGTACAAAAAGAGTCTACACAGTTGGAATGATCGAAAAGGCCTTGGATAAGCTCTCGTCGCAAGCGCACAGCACACCAGCAACGTCCACACCCTCATCGCAGTCTACAGCCCCATCCACGCCCACCACCAGTGTCCCGCCCGAAGCTTCCACCTTGAAAAAAGAAGCTGTCTGGACCGGCGTTGTATCTACTAAGAGCGCAAAGATCCAGGCCCTCGACGCCATGAAAGCCCTGATTGCCCATCAACCGATCCCCGTCGCTCGTGCCCGTATGCGCCTGCGCATTACCTGCAGCACCAGTGTCCTCAAACAGGCTTCCAAAGGGCCCAAAGGTCCAACTACAGCTGATTGCGGCGAAGATAAGGAGAAAGAAAAAGAAAAGATGACGATCAAGGACCGCATCCTGAGCTACGTTGAACAGGTTGAGAGTCAAGACGTCATGGGCTCTGAGTGGGAAATTGTCGGCTTTGTTGAACCTGGCGCCTTTAAGACACTGTCAGACTTTGTCGGGAACGAGACCCGTGGCCAAGGGCGGGTTGAGCTTTTGGACATGGCTGTCACGAACGAAGCATGAGCTAATACATCTCTTTCGGATTCTCCCAACATTACATGTTGTTGATTTGGACATCTATTCATTACTTTTTCTTCTCTAGTGATACCATGAAAATAAATGCACAACTGTTGTCTAAAGTCTTGCCTTGATAAAAGTATACTCATTCCATTTGACTTGGTAATGGTGCCGAACTTGTTATCGTTCTTATGAAGGCTTGTAGCACACACGGTTTACGTTATATGCCATACTTTCTTCTTCTTTTTTTCTTTCATTCCTGTTCATGTATCATACATGTCATGTTCAACTGGCTGGTTGTCGAAGAACCGAGATGACTAAAATCCAGGTTCTAATCATGGCTCGGTTCTATTCATAAGATAACACGTTTAACGCCTTGACATGAGCTGCCTTTCTAAAGTTCGTTTTACTTTCTTTTTTTTCATTGTGACATTCTCTGTTCATCTATAGAGAAGCCCAATGCTGTCTGTGGTACACACATGGACTGTGCGTGCCAAGCCAAACCCGTAAAGCAAGGGGAGTTTTGAAGAAACCAGACAATGCGCCTTTCCACCCCAAGCTGAAATGAAAACCCATAAATCGTTTAACCACCCTTCTTCTTCGACACACCGACGGTCCGGCCGCGACGACCGGTGGTCTTGGTGTGCTGACCGCGGACACGGAGGCCCCAGTAGTGACGGAGACCACGGTGGGCACTGGGAGGGGAAAGAAAAAGTCGTTAGTCATTGCTAGTGAGTAATTGGACGGAGCCGAGAAGACTTACCGGATCTTCTTGAGACGTTCAAGGTCATCACGCAGCTTGGAGTCAACACCGTTGGCCAGGATGTGGGAGTCCTTGCCATCAACAATGTCCTTCTGTCTGTTGAGGAACCACGAGGGGATCTTGTACTGGGTAGGGTTTTGCAGGATGGTGACGATACGCTCCAGCTCCTCAGAGGTGAGCTCACCAGCGCGCTTGCTCAGGTCGACATCGGCCTTCTTGCAAACCAGGTTGGAGTAGCGGCGACCGACACCCTTGACCTTGGTCAGGGCGTACATAACTGTGGTATCGGGTTAGAAATGTGTAGTTGGATAATCAAATGGGTTGTATCGCATCGTCCGAATAGAATGTTAGGGCGGAGGCTCAGGGCTTACTCTTCTGCTCTGTAGGATTTGTTAGCAATTGACTGACTGAAAAAAAAAGGCTTATCGCGGCGTTTACTCACTTCCATCAACGTTGGTGTTGAGGAGACGCAGGATGAACTGAAAGTTCGTCTTTTCCGCTGGAGAGAGAAATGTGTTAGTAAAACGACTGGAGCGAATGATTGCGCGAGGGTTTTGTTCGGTGTTTGCAAGTCAAAAGGTAGTTGTAATTGTCGAGTCCTCTCCCAGAATTTGCCCCCAATGTTGCTGCTAATCAAAGGCTCGAATAATGTTGATGTATCTGAGCAGCTGACTGCACCACAAAGACACCCATGAATTGATACGTTTTGGTTTTTCGTCTGTTGATGTCAAGATTATCATGCACCACCAGAATCAAAATTCCCATCTCTTTTGTGACCCGTCGGGGGATCTAAACAGCATTTTGCCGGCGTAGCGAATAGGTAGAGTGATTGATTCGGAGGGGAAGGAGAGGACAAGGTAATAATGTATCGTGATGCAAAGAAGAGGGCGAAACGTACAAGAAACCAGCGACATATTTGCGGTGGGGTCAGCTTGTCCAAAGCTGATAAATGTCCTGCCACTAGGAAAGTTGCTCGATAGTTTTCAAGAGGAAGTCGTGAAAAGAATTCCCTACCCGTCAAATTGAGTGAGTGGTGCGCTGTGCAATGATGAGATAAGCGGGTCTCCGGGGCATGCCCACAGCATTTGGTATTAGGGCTGCTGACACGTGATTAGATTTGTGCGTTACGTGCATGTTTGAAAAAACCAGTAAGCGCCCCGCTTTTAAGATATCTTATCTTATCTATGGATAAGCCGTCATCAGCCTTTTTCTAGAACGCCACAGTGTTTAGTTTTCGAGGCAACCACAATTAACGCTAATGATGTTGATTGTTGTGCATTTGAGTTATTTATTTTTAAGTGTCTCTACTCTGTCTGTCATATAAACAAATCGTGGTGCTCTAAAAGGTAAGGCGGCTGTGAATTGAAACAGACTAATCACACGAGTACATATCTTCACATGTCAATAATAGGAACATAAAATCGTCTTTTTCAGTACCTTGATATCAACAAGTTCACAGTGTGATAATGTCATTTCCAAGATGTGTGCACATACATGCACCTTTACACTCTCCTTAGCAAGTTGGAACATCAATTATCTACGTTTATTAACAAAGTTATGGGTGTGTAAAAGAAAAAGCTAAGCAAACTAGAAATAAACAGTGAATGATGATTCTTGGTTTCTTCAAACATAAGAACCCAGCCACTCAATCATAAAGCTCTTCGTCCTCCTGCATTGGCTCAATTTCAATGGCATCTTCTTCATCTGTCATGCTAATATCTTCGTCTTCATCATCAGATACCTCATGGTTAGGTAAAACCACGATCTTGCCTTCCTGTAGGACAACATGAGCAGTCTCGCCGTTGCGGATTTTGTCCCGAAGAATTAGGACGGCTAACTTGTTGAGAACCTCCTTCTCAATCAAGCGTGCTAACGGGCGCGCACCATAGACTGGCGAGTAGCCTGCTGAAACTAAGTAGTCACGGGCCTCGTCGTCAATCTCAATTTTTACGTTGCGGTTGTTGTTGTGTAGTCGTTTCTGAATTTCTTGGACCCGAAGATGGAAGACCTTGCGGATTTCGGACTTGCTGAGACGGTTAAAGATAACAACGCTGTTGATGCGGTTAAGGAACTCCGGCAAGAAATAAGTCCGTAGAGCATTCATGACTAGCTCACGTGTTTCGGAGTCAATCTTGGTTGAGATCGTGGGAGCACGTGTAAGGTATTCGGCACCTAGGTTGGAGGTCATGACAACGATACAGTTGCGTGCGTCGACAACACGGCCCTGGCCGTCAGTAATACGGCCATCATCCATCAACTGCAAGAGGACGGTTAGGATTTCTTTGGCGGCCTTCTCAACCTCATCGAAGAGGAGAATCGAGAATGGTCGGCGGCGAAGAGCTTCCGTGAGCTGACCGCCGGCATCATGTCCAACATAGCCGGGAGGTGCACCGATCATACGGCTTAGGGAATGACGCTCCTGGTACTCAGACATGTCAAAGCGGATCATGGCCTTGGGGTCGTCAAACAGGAATTCGGCCAGAGCTTTGGTGAGAAGCGTCTTTCCAGTGCCCGACGGACCGCAGAATAGGAAACTAGGTGGTTGGTTTGGGTTGCTAAGCCCAGATCGCTGAAGTCGAATAGCATTGGCCACTGAGGCAACGGCTTCTTTTTGGCCGATAACTGTTTTACCCAGTCCTTTTTCCATCTGGACAAGCTTTTCAATTTCCGATGTTTTCAAGCGTGTAACGGGGATTCCAGTCCACTTTGATACGATATCGTTAATGTTATCAGCCGTAACAATATCAGTAACCATCGCATTTGGATCAGCGTCATTGAGAGCAGCATCAGCCTGGGCCTTTTTACTTTCTAGTTCCTTGATGCGTTGCCTTTGCTCGGGAATAGCGCCGTATTGTAGATCAGCGGCCTTGGAATGATCTTCGTTTTGCTGGGCATCTTCAAGTCGCTTCAACAGCTCATCTAGTTTGAGCTTGGCTTCGTGAATCTCCTCACCGCGCTTGATCTCGTTTTGGTATTTTTCTCGCAGTGGAGCTAGCTCTTCTTCGACATTCTTGGCCTCGAGACGGGCTTGGGCCAAACGACTCTTTGAGGCCTCGTCTTTTTCCTTTTCTAAGGCTTTGATCTCAATCATGATTTGACGGTACTTGCGCTCCAGATTGTCAATGACCTCAGGCTGAGATTCGCGGGCTACACGAACGGCTGCCGCGGCCTCATCGACTAGATCGATGGCAGAGTCTGGAAGTCGCCGAGATGTGAGATAGCGGGCGGCTAGGTTAGTGGCTGCAACAAGGGCATTGTCCATGATGGTAACGCGGTGGTGTCTGTCATAACGCTCCTTCAGGCCACGCAGGATTGAAATAGTCTCAGGGACTGTGGGTTCTTTGACAAGCACCTGCTGGAAACGGCGCTCAAAAGCAGCGTCCTTTTCAATGTACTTGCGGTATTCGCCCAAGGTTGTAGCGCCAATACAGTGTAGCTGGCCACGCGCAAGCATGGGCTTGAGAAGGTTAGCAGCATCCATGCCACCCTCGCCAGAAGAGCCAGCGCCCATTAGAAGATGGATTTCATCTACAAATAGCACTATCATCTCTTTGGCTTCTTCGATCTCCTTGAGAACGCCCTTCATGCGCTCTTCAAACTCACCGCGGTACTTGCTGCCTGCGACAAGTGCACCGACGTCTAGTGAGAGAAGCTTGCAGTGTTTGAGATTATCGGGAACATCACGGTTGGCAATACGTTGCGCAAGACCCTCGACGACAGTGGTCTTTCCTACACCGGGTTCACCAATGAGCACTGGATTGTTTTTGGTTCTGCGGGAGAGAATGCGTACGACGCGGCGGATCTCCTCTTCGCGGCCAATGACGGGGTCGATCTTTTTGTCACGCGCCATGGCTGTCATGTCAATAGTGAATTTGGCGAGGTTCTCATGCTCCTCCTCAGTATCAGCAGTTTTGCTGTCGAGACGCCGAGTGCCGCGGATTTCTCTAACGGCATCTTCGATGAGCTTGGACTTGGGAATATTGGCTTCTTTAAGTGGTGCCTGCATGCTATGGTCTTCGGCAAGGGCGACGATAAGATGATCGACAGCAACGAAACTATCCTTTTGTAGCTTTTGAAGGTCCATAGCTTTTCTGAGGACGGCATGGAAGGACGGCGCTAGGCCAACTGATTCCGGAGGCGGATCTTGAGTAGGCAAGCGGACCAAAGTTTTTTTCAAGGCACGGTCGAAGGCCTGGGCATCACCGCGCGCTCTCTCGATAACTTGGCGGAACATGGTGGCATTAGAACCAGGAGACGTGTTCTGCTGGTCCTTGGACAGGTCTGGCGGAGGGTCGAGTAGCGACACGGCCAAGTGCACGGGCAGAAGCTGCAGGTGGCCATATTGCTCGGCAAGGGCCATGGAGTCATTGACGGCCTTGTTGGCACGCTCGGTAAACTCCATTCTAGACGACATTGTGAGGAGGTGTGATTTTAGACAATGTGTAAAACAAAAAAAAAAAGACTGAAAAAAAGGAAAACCCAGATGTCTAGGTACTATAAAGAGGAGTGGGCAATGAAAGGTCTGTTGCCGTAGGCGTCGTAGATGAACTGTGTTGATTAATTGAAAGAAATTATTGACAGAAGAAAATAAAAAAGAATCAAGGTCAACAGGAAATAGAAGCTAACTCAAGTCTTATTTATACTTGGGAGGTTAAAGGAAGTGCTGACGCTGTGTATCGAACTACGAGAACATCCGAGCCTGCAAAAGATGTCGCTTATAGCTTTAGGCAGCTACACGCTTCTTCAGGAATGTTCAAGTGTATTCAGGCATATTCGAGGTGATGTCACGGAAACATCTAGCTACTTCTGGATGGTTCTGCGGGGCCCATGCTTTGGGTGTAGCGGGTAGCTTTTTTGGAGAGACACCGTTGGACTTTAGCATTTTCAGGACAGCATTATATCTTGTGGAAGCACAGGCTAAATGACGGCTAAACTAGGCACTGGCATTTTGAGTCCTGCAAATCTAGTCCATCTTTCTCGCGATGACCAGGTAGACTTCCAATGAAGGAAGCAACTTTGCGCAACCAGGTGTTTCTTCCCAAGGGCCTCATCCTATAATCATCAAGTCTTTCTTTTCTTTCGTTCCTTCTAGGCAAGCTCTCGACCTCACTAACTACACGGAGCCCTGGAGCCCTGGAGCCCTAAGCCACGAGTCCCAGCCAGTTGGCCAGTCAACTTCTTCCTTTCCTCTCTCAAACACCCCTCGCCATGAGTGCATTCCCCGCCTCCCGTTTCTCTGTCGGCCAGCTAGCTCTCCGCACTAGCGTTCGTTTCGGCCACACCAAACCGCAATGGAAGCAGCCCCGTCCCGACTTAGCAGGCCATGCGCCTGGTCATGGCGAAAAGATCTACATCTACACTCACATTAGCACAGATGAGATCGTCTATTCGCACACCAGTGTTCTCAATGTACGTTTACCACCCGTGCGAACATTGGACTCTACCACTGCCTATCTCTGTTTATTGTTCTTACTGACTAAAATTTTCCGTATCCTCACATAGGTTTACAAGGCACTCAAGCAAATGCCCTTTGCCGGAAAGAAGAACAAGCCTGCAAAGATCCGAAAAGATCTGTGGCGCCAACTTGCCGTAGTATCCTTCCCCCCCGGTCAGGGCGTGGTTGGCCAGTCCGTGTTCCAGCGGCTACGTGAGTTCCGAACACGGCACCTACATGAGTGGGGCGACGAGATGTTCCTAAAACCCAACCCCGCCAAGCCGTCGCTCAAGCTGTCACGCTCGCGCAAGGAGCGTGGTGCTGCAATAATCGCCCAGAAGCCCAACTCTATCGCCGACTTGGCTGCTGTGTTAGCTGGTGCTGGTGCGGGCTCGCGCATGTGGATTCAGGATGAAAGTGGCAGCAAAGTGCTATGCCCCACGACAGTGCAATGGGCAAATGCCGGCGACCATCAGTATGCGCAGTCATGGACAGACAACGTCGCCCACATGGAAATGAACCAGGAACAGAGGGAGGAACCAGTTGAGGTTGAGGAAAGGGCTAAAGATGACGCTCAAGATTCTAGCCCTGTAGCGCCAACAGAGGAGCTTTCTGAGCCCAAAAAGAAGGGCCTGTTCTCCTGGGGGTCATAATAACTCAATCTAGCCGGTGGGGGAAAGGGGGCAGGGGAGGAGTGAAGAAACAGAAAAGACGGTCGAGAAGCAAAGCCTTGCTTCGGTGAATTACAGCGAATTCACGCTACGAGGCCTCATTTACAGATCGAACCGAGACATGAGTGAGGGCTCTAGATGTATGTAACACCTTGTACTTGTATCATGTATCATACTTACATTTCTTTTTACGCACAAAACATGAGCCGTTCTGGCCGATTGTGAAGACGTGATTGTTTTTCGTTTTTCAACATTCAATTTCAATATCTAGTGAAATGCCAATATCTTGATTTAGGTGATGTTTAAAACTTGATGGCGAATTGCTTCAGGTAGTTGTAGTGCTCCTCGTTGTCATCAACACATTGACGAATAACCTTCTGCCCAGTCTCGCCAAATTTGGCTCTCCATGAAGCATCATCTTCCTCTCTTGATACAGGCGTCTAGATGCGAGATTAGTTTGTGTTACTGTGGGGGTTTATGTCCATGGAAAGGGACTTACTTGGGGATGTTTGCGAGGACGCAGAGATGAGCTAGCCAGAGCATCCTCATGGAAGCCCTTCCATTTCTCAAAGGCCTCCTTGGCTCTCTTGTCGTCCTCCTCCGTCCACTCGAGCATGTTAGGTGTAAAATTGATGTCGGTGCGAGCGCAGTACTCCCGGATTACCTTTTCGGGCTGATCCAGCATGTCATCGGCATCAAGCACAACGATGCGGTCCTTAGGCACTACCCCTGACTTAATTAGATAGTCAAACAGGCGGCGGAGCTCGGCGTAACCTGCTTCATTAGGCATGAACTTGTCAAAGCCCGTCATCTCAACCAGGGGAGGGAGCGTGCAGCGGTAGTATGACGGGATGCTACGACGTGGGTGGCGAATTAGAAACGTAAATTGAAACTTTTGGAGCTCCTCAAGAGGGATTGTGGTGGGATTCTCGGGCTCCTCGCCAACATTGAACGAAGCAGCAACCTTGGTTGGTTTCCCATCGGGTGCCAACAAATAGTAAGCAATGTCTTTGATGAAGACGCGTTTTCCCTAATTGGCCGGGGGGTGAGGAGTTTGTAAGCGTTTCTTGCATTTACCCAAAAAGAACGATGCAGAATCCTGATCAAGAAGAGCAAGTGGAATGATGAGCAGGAGCAAAAGAAGCAAAGTGAAGGTAGAAATAGAAGGACGAGAATTAGAAGGAGTGAGAGCGAACCTCGTCACCAGCATCCTTGACATGTTGCAAGACATCAGCAAAGGTGGTTTTTTCGAAGCCACTTTTCCTGCGCGCCTCTTCATCCTGTTCGAAACGCTCACTGAGGCGCTCGGGGCCGTAGTAAAAGGCATCGCCAAAGGGCTCATGGACGCATTGGAGGGTGTCGGGACGAGCCATAAAGACCTATGGTTGGGAGAGTCACCTATCGTTAGCATTGCCCAAGAAACACGCATACATGTTAGACAACGGGCAAAAAAAGGAGCAGACTTACCCGCTCAAAGGCCGTGGAACAAGCCCGTGGATGGGTGGCTACAAAGATGGGCTTTGTTGGGACAGTCATGGTGGGCGATATATACGCAGTGCGGAGAAACTAGACAGGTGGTAAAAATGAGTGTAGCCTTGATTCTTGCTTTTTAAACAAGGAAGGAAGCACAAGCAGAGCAAACGACCAAGTGGGGTTCTTGCTATAAAGAAAAGATGTAGAAAGGAAAGGTTAGTCCCCCATCAAATTACTGCTGTGCCCTGAAGAGGAAACAGAGCTACCTTTATAACAAGTGCTGAGCACTTATTTTTTTTTTGCTTCGTCTTGCGGTTAGATTGCTAAAACAATTTCCCGCATCAATTTTTTCTATTTAGACTCTTACTCCTTCCGGATAGATGGGGCAAATGGAGCCTGTGTGTATTGTGTCATACGTCATGATTCTTGTGTACCTTGCTCAGCAAAATAAGCTCGGCGGATCGAATATACAGGCTGCTGCGTCTGTCTTTACAGCAGGTGTCGCTTTTCTTTTGGTGTGCTCTTCTCTGTGCGCAGTTCGCCTTGTCTTTGCTTCGTTTATTTAGTGGACCGGACACCCTCGGCCCAGTCCCAGTTCACATGCCTCTTTGTGTCGCGGGCCCGGTATATTCCCCGCCCGTTAGGCAGGCTCAACTCGCCTCATCCCGTGCAAAGGGAAAAATAAAGGAATTGACCTCTCCACTGCAACATGACGGTGATGAGCTACAAGCCAGGACCAAGCTCGCCCACCGTTAGAGATGGCCTAATATTACTTGGCGAAAACTTGCAGTTGCTTTCTTCTTTTCGTCTACATGATACGTCACAAACCAATCAAAAGCTTTTTTCCTGGTAGAAAAAGAAAGAAAATTTGAGCCTCAAATCAGATGAAGAAACGACGCTGACTTCCCCCACAAAGTGGGGTCTCGGACGTAACCCGCTTGCTACCAACAAGGAAAGAGGTTTACTTTCTAGGCAATGACTAGCGATAACGATGAGCAATACATATTATGTACCACTTGCTACGTTTGAGTTGATTTTTGTACCTTTAATGCTCTTCACTCCGCTACCTTATTATAGGACTGTCTGGATGGCTTTCGCAGCCTTGGACAGACGCGAAAGCTCAAATGCACTTTTGGGCGCTATGTGATTTCACTCCTGCAAAAAAAGTATGCATACTAACGGCCGTTGCTACGATGTGAGCCCCTCTAAGAACACCACGTCATTACGTTCAACAATCCTCCCAAGGGATGGTCGTCTAGCTGTTGTGTTTTCCCTCATGGTTTTTTCCTACCGTGCAACACCCCCCTCCCCAATTAAAACAGCACAATGTTGGCAACCAGCCAATCCACTCCTGGTCTAGCCAACAACCATCACGCCGTATACCCACTCTCCCCCGGCCCAGAACAAGGAGGCCTTCTTCTCTCCGCGAAGTCTGATTTGTGGGTCCCATTTTTTGGCTTGCACACACTCACACAGGGTTGCATTTTGGACACATCTTTGGTCAGCGTGGGTTATGAGGCAAGCTCTATGCAGATAGATAAGAGTTTTTTGCTTGGTCGATCTAAAGATGAGAGGCAAACAGCAACATTCCCCTCATTCAGCCCTATATGATGCTTATTATTAAGCCTAGAGGACCAGTAACATCAAGCCGAAGCTCCGTGGGTCACTTTGCATAGATTGCTGCTTATCCCGACCCTAAACATACTAACCCGAAGGGCGGGCCTGTCAAAGCTTCAGGGATAGCTTGTTGCATGTAACTAACTGTCTCTCTCGTTTATTTTTTGGCTTGTCTGTCTGTCTATATACCCATTTTACATTTCTCGACCTTTTTTAATAGTTTTCATGCACGTCAAGAGCTCTTTTTCCAGTCCACCTTGGGCCAATATCCAAGCCACTTAAAAGTCTCAGCCTCTCTCGATGCTTCCTCAATAATCTTGGGTATCAAACTGTCATTCCCAATAGGCGGCATGGTCTCCAAAGTCAAGAAATAATCGAGACCAAACGGCCTGCCCTCTCTTGGCTGTGAGTGGATCTCGACCACATCAGCGCCATTGCTGGTAAAAACTTTGATGAGGTGGCCTAGAGTTGCAGGCTTGTCCTCCGCCACAGTGAGGTGCATAAACCCCTTCCAATTTTTTGTTTCTGGTGGGTTCGGAATGACCTGAGGTATCCGAGCGGCATTTTCATTGGGGGCTGCCTTTCGCAGCACATAAAAGCCTGTGGCATTCTGTTCTGCGTTTTGTATGGACTTGGCTAACACATCAATGTTGTAAATATCCGCTGCCATGGCGCTAGAAATAGCAGTTGAAGCGCCGGTCTTGTCCATACAAGCTAGTTCTGCAGCTCTGCTAGTCGATGATACCTCAATCCGCTCAGCGTGGCGCAGATATGCGTCAAGGAAGACGGTGCACTGCGATAGTGCCTGTTCGTGCGAGTATACTGTGGTCACATGTTTCAGGCTGACCAGCGGACGGCTGCGCGGCATTGCAGAATGCAGCTCTGAAGGCGCGGGTGTGTTGGTATCAGGTGCAGAAGCAAGTGCCATGGGTTTTTGCTCATCAGCTAGATCAGCGCCCACTCCCTCAAGGCCATTAGTCGTGCTAGTTGTGCTATTTGCAAACGGCTTATGGCCCATAAGACAGTGGTTCACACATACGTAAATCTCGCCACAGATGCGGACATTGGCAAAGAGCCGATCGACATCCATAAAGGCAGCCAGGGTAGCGCGTACCAATCCACGGGTAGAGTTCGATATTGGTACTATGCCGTAGAGAGCATCACCCGAAGCTACATGGGAGAAGACGCCTAGTAACGTTAGTGTTAGCTTGCGCTGTTTGTGGGGTTTTCTGTGTGCTTTACGACTATTTATGCCCGGGACCAGACCATGTGTTACGTGTTTGCTATGGAGATGGGCAAATACAGGAGGGTGCTGTTGTGGAAAGAGAGTCTGTTAGGCCCTGGAGTGATGCATTTTGGTAATGTACTATTCCACAGTACGTACCCGGAATAGATTTAGTAGGGTGCAGGCAATAGTCTGAATTGAAGATCTTTGCCGTGGCCTATGAAACGGATGAGGTTAGCGACCTCCACAACGCTTTTTCCGGGATTGCTTTGTTTTGGGCTTGTGTAAGCTGCTATCTTATGCATGCGTATCTGCTGGTGCCCGCATGTATGTGCCTGTATCATTTTGCACAGGATAGCTCAACTCACCTGATGTGTGTAGGTACCGGGTGGGCCTAGATATGCCACACGTGGATAATTGCAGGCCATGGCTTAGGGGAAGCGGATGGGAATACGAAGAAAATGGGTTGAGACGCTTTTTATTGAATAAGGAGGACAATAAATTGATTTGAAGCAAAGAGCCTTTTGATATGGCTATGGCTAAGCTGCTGGTGACTCAGAGACTGAAAGAAAGAGGGAGAGCAGTGTCAGCCCAACAGAATAGCAAGTCTGATTGATGCAGATGCAGCCAAAAAAACGGTTCGCTTAGGGCAAGCTGGGCAATTGAAACGCTTTGTTTTGTAGTCATGAAGTGAGGGCAATCTTCATCACTCGTCCATCTATTTCGCCAGCCTGTACTTCCTTTTGAGGCTGGAGGAATGCTTTGCCTCTTGGTGAAGTACTTCTCCTTGAACGGGAGTTCTGAAATAACGATGATCAACAGAGTGGATGTTCGCGATTGCGGAGTAGGGCAACGTGATTTTGCGTGTTATCGTGGCGAGGCGTGATGAAGGCTGTGGAAATGGTAGGAGGGCACCTTGGGGAGAGACATGGCAGCATTACACAAGAAAATAGAAGAGCATAATTGTGGGACAAGTTGTTAGGGTTCGTTCGAGGCCGGCCCTGACAATCTGCCGGTTGATAAACCCTAATGGCATGTTTGAGGAAAAAAAAGAGAGGTTCACTTTAGGCTTGCCGTTGTTTTGATTGTCGTCCTGCATGTGCCGCATATAAGACAAGCGGGAATCAAGGTTTGTGGGATTCTTGATATGTGACAAATAGGTTGATACACGTTTGAGGGTAGGTCTGTAAGGGCTTGGTTTAGAGAAGAGGGATGAACTCAAAGAAGGATGGGGGCTTTCGTTCTCTTTTTCCCATGCATGCTCATGAAAAGCAACCGAGTGTGCACTAGGGTTAGCGAGAAGTGGCAGTGACAATGGAATTTTGAGAGCAGGGTAGTAGTACTAGTGTGCAGCAGCCCCAGCAGTTCCAGTGGGTTGACAGGCATTGGTGTGCAAGACATGCAAAAGATGGAAAAAGGAAAGCTTCATTCCCTTCTCTTCTTTGGGATGTTCTAAAACACACCGCTCAAAAGGAAGAAAGGGAAGAAGAGAAAATCTGGGCGACGAGGGCCGCGTGAAAGAAGTCCTTAATAAGCCAGTCAGTCAGTAACAAGTAGGCAAGAGGTGAATAGGCGTCAAAAAGAACAACTTCATTTTTCTTTTTGCTCATGTTACAGCTCAAGACAACAAAACAAACACGACGAATGCAAGACGCACGCAAGCACAAAGAGGTTTTTATTATTTATTTATTGATTTGCCATTTTGTTTCACTATGCGCACAACATTAAAAACCTTCATGGGTCAGGCATCGGGAGCTGAAAATCCATGCACCCGATCTCATCACGTCCCCCGTAAAGAAAAGACAAGAGGCCGGTGTGAAATGACGAGGTCAGAGCTTAAGGCACCCAGGGATTGTTTGCCCTTTGGCTTTCTCCTCGTTTCTAGGCTGCTGATGCATGCAATCGTGGAGAGTTGTTCATCACTATTCCGAGATTCCCTGTTTGCTGTCTTTTCGTTTTGCCCAAGTCTTTTTTTCTTCCTTTTTTTCTTTTCCGGGTTTCATAGCATAGCATCGCCTTTGGGATCTTGGTTTGTATGGGCAGTGCTGTAGTCTCGTGTTGAATGTCGTCACAAATGCCAGCCAAGACCAAACGGCCATTGCAGCAAGATGAAAATGCCGAAAGAAAGAGAAGAAAATAAAAGCAAGACACAGCCAGGAGCAGAAGACGTGGACGAGATCTCGCGGAAGAGAAAAGGCATGCTTGTTTGGCCTCGGTATCCGGCGCGCGCAAGTCTGCGAGTGGTTGGGGGGGATATGCATTGTTAGTCTTCTCAGATCAAAACAATGCAAGAAAAAGAGGCATTTCACTTCATCCAGACACGCATGGCGGGAATCCCGACATTTTCTTGAAACCAATTCTGATTTTAAACAAAGGGCCTCAGAGAATGCTGGCTAGCTACGGGCCATGAGCCACAAGCCACGAGCTGCAAAGGGAGAAGATCTGGGCCGTTACACTGCATTCTAAAGAGACACAAAACAGACCAGGAGAGACAGGAATGTAGCATTTACATGGCAGGCATAGGCATTGTCTTTGTGCATCTTTGCTTAACACGTCCGTCTTGGACGTGGGTGCTATGCTCGAGGCCACGAACAGTGAGGTTGGAAAGCGAGCAAGCCGAGTACGGCATAACGAAAGAAACTACACAGAAAATTAGCCGTCACTAGCGCAGAAACGCATGGCTGTACAAGTCAAAGTCCCCCTTTTTAGCTTGCATCGATATCAGGTATGGTGTGGCATAGTGTCCGTTTGGGAGATTAAACATGAATGCATTTTGAGGCGGATGTGCCTTGCTATGTTCTAGGCCTCTTCCCAGACGACAAGAAGCGGAAAACAAAGCCAATCTAGTCGTTAGCAGGCAAAGCTTAGGTCAATGCCAATGCCAGCGCCACCCAGAAACAAGCCAGTTTTTAGCGTTACCTCATCTCTAGCGCAGCGACAGATAAACAAACAATCAGAGGAAGGGAACTTACGCAATGAATTGGATTGCGCAGATGATCATGGACATCAACCATCGTCACATGCTGGGAAAGGGAAAGAAGGATGAAGGAGGGGGGGCAGACCAGTTGTAGGCCGGTGGCAGTGCGATGAGGCGTACTCTAGGCGGGTAGGTTTGCTCTACATAGGGCGATCTGTTTCAGAAACCTTAACAGATCTTCAGTTAAGAGGGAGGCTAGACACAATGTGATGTAAGCACTGCGCTAGAAAATAGAGGCGAAAAGAAAAGGACACCTACACACACAAACTCTCTCCCTCTCTCACCCTGCCCCATCGGCCTTTGCCATTGCGCACTATGGGACCAACGAGTATTTGCCGTTCTTCCTCTGTACATACTCTTCTTTGTTGGCAGGCGAGACATGAGGGAGACAAGACACGGACAGAAACCGGGTGGTCATGTTCCCATGCTCTCCCTCCCTAAAGCCCCCGTCTGTGCAAAGCAGCAACGCAGCAGTGAAGAAGTGAAGAAGGAAGCATAACTACCACACAACTATGGCCCTGCTTGAAACATTGCTCGTTTCAAGTTAATCGTTGTTTGGGCCAATCACATCAAAAGATTGTCAGCGGGGATGGGGACTTGGACCAGAATGAGAGAAGACGAAGGCGCCTAACGGCAGTGGACCCTTATATTAGAGAACATAAGGGTTAACAGGAGAGGAGACATATAGCAAAACACCGGACAACTAAGATAGGGAACCCTGTCGGAACCATTGCCACCAGCGCCTAATCGAGCAAAGCTTCAGGGCCAAGGGGGAGGACTTTCGTCACTAAGAGAAGCTGGGACCAGGAGGGGCAGGAGAAGGAGAGGAGGCGGAAAAGGCCCCCTTTACCCATGCCTTATCACCAGCCCACTAAAACTTGCAGACTTCCCCTCACCTATCCCGTCCAATAAGCTGGCCCCATCTTGCCCATCTCAAACGCAAGTGGGGCGATTTCTTGGTTGCGACTTTGCTTTCCTGTGTCCTGTATACTTCACGGCCTCTTGAGCAGGATAGAGAGGGAAAGAGGAAGGGGAAGAGAAAGAAGCCACATACGTACGCGGACAGGCGAAAGCCTCAAACAAACCCCTCCATGCCTTGATGGGGTTTGCGGTTACATTCGTCATTAGCGTGGACAACGGGAAGTGAGCCAATCAGTGGCACGGGGGAGGAGGAAGATACAACAGAAGAAGACCTGGGCTTCAGCTCGAGTTCTTCTTCGCAGGCAAGGCAGGCAACAGGCCATCCACTATCACACGACAAAGTTTCCGTGAAGAAGAGGAGGGGTTGAAATGAGGCGGGACACGAAACAAGAGGAGAGGATAAGGAAGGCAAGTGGGAAAAAAGGGATAGTGGACAACACAATTGACTGGCTTGCTTTGTATCAAAAAGCCCACTGAAATTGGCTGGACAAAGGCAAGCCTGTCTGGAAGCGCAAAGGGGAGGAGCGTGTCCCCTGCCTGTTATCTGTTTTGATTTAACATATTTTTTTTTATTTTTCATGATTTTTCAAGCCATTTTCTGGACTTTCCTTTTCTCCCCTGCTCTGTTCTCTTTTCCTTCCTGTTTCTTGATCGACTTCTCCATCCTTCAAAAGCTCTTTATTTTATTTTGTTTTTACATTTTCTTTTTTCTACCGGTGATTTCTTTGTTCAGTAGTATTTTTTTTTTTCGCTGCTATTTTATTCATTTTATTTCTTTTCCCTTAGCCCAATCCGACGTCAAACCTGCTCTTGCCTTTTTCTTCGTTCGTCGTTCTGGTTCTTGCCTTTTGTCTCTTGCCCTACTATCTCTTTGGTCGGCTCTTTCCCGTTTCCTTTATCTTTCAAACATCCCCCAGCCCAACAACCGTCATCACCCCATCGATTTCTTATTTTTTCGTTCCTCTTCTCTTCTTCCAACTCATATCTTTTGTCTCCTCGACACTCAAATTGTCCCCCAAACCTCTCTCTTCCCTTCCTCTTCTTTTCTTTGCTTGAGCTTGAAGCCTTGTTTGCTTTTCCTCCCTCGATTTTTCCGTTGCCGCTGCGCGTCTTGCTTCTTTGCTCCCCATTCTGCTATTCGTTTCTGTTTTGTACCTTGCCACTATCGCGAGCCTTACTTTGCCTTATCTCCGCTTCGCTTTGCTTGCTGTCATAGGTTGAACGGCTGAGCCGATCCCGTTCTTTTCTTCTCTTTTTTTTGCTGCCCAAAATACTTTTTACCGCTCTAATAAAATTTCCGCCTCCTCACCCTCGACTCCTTGGCTGCTATCAACCTGGTTTCTTTCAATCCAACAAAATCGAACCGAATCGAATCATCGGCAGAGACATAAATATAGTCTGCTAGTTATAATATATATCTACTTCTCTGACGTACCTGACGACTTTACGGAACTTACAACCATTAATCCGAGCCAGCACTCGCTGCTTCAACAACAACACCACACACCCGATCGAAGCTTTCATTTACACACAAAGCCATGGCTATGCTCACACAAAAAGCCTTTGGCTCCTCTCTTGGTCCTTCTGGTGCAAGCATGGTTCCTCAAATGACCACCGCCCCAATTTCTGCTACACGCCACCAGGCCACTATGCAACAGCCCTCTAGTCATGCCTTTGTCATTAGCCCAACAAACTCAGAGTTTTCTGACGGCGAGGGCTCCGACTCGGTTAA
This sequence comes from Ceratocystis ficicola, assembly GCA_038407015.1. Classification (NCBI taxonomy): domain Eukaryota; kingdom Fungi; phylum Ascomycota; class Sordariomycetes; order Microascales; family Ceratocystidaceae; genus Ceratocystis; species Ceratocystis ficicola. Next base: position 3,582 of record JAZBQP010000026.1, on the reverse strand, counting down.
AAATTGGGATGAAAATCGCGTGTGTGAATACCTCCACTCCGTCAAGTGCGGCGATTACGAGAGGCTCTTCCGTCACAATCACATCAATGGCGAAAACTTGTTAGAAATGGATAAAGACGTGTTGAAGGAGATTGGCGTGGAAAAAGTGGGCGACCGTGTCCGTCTTTTCCTTAGCATTAAGAAGCTGCGTTTAAAAACATATGCAAACCAGAAGAAGCGCACTCGGGTATGTGCAATGAAAATCTGGCGTCTCCCCTTCTAGAAGTCTGTTCTATGCACTAACACTTGCTCTCCTAGGACTCGCTCGGCTATATCGACTCACCACAATTATTGCAATCCGCCGGCTCCACGCTGGTCAATAATGCACGCTCTCAAGCGATATCTTCAAACGGCAACAACAGCAGTAACGGTCCAGGTCGGCGCTACTCACGTTCATATCAGGACTCTCTTGCGCCCTCAGATGCCGCAAACATCTCAAGATCAGAGTCCCCTTCACAGACCGATCTGCGACCTTCTATGTCGCGTCGCTACGGTGGTGGAAACCCTTCTTACAGCGGTGCCCGCTCGCCCCCCGAGCCCAACAAGTCTGCTCGGTTGGCGAACGCCCACATCCGCAACAAGTCGAGTTTTGATGGCTCTCTCATGGCTGGCCTCCCCCAGGGCCAGGATGTCATTCGCGTCATTTCTAACGGAGGTGTCACAAAGGTCGTCAAGATCTCGGACTGCAATACTTGTGAGGATGTTATGCGTGTTACTTTGCGCAAATTTTCCCTACGCGAGGACTACGAACGCAACTATTGCTTCTGGGTCCTCAACGGCCTGGAGCCTGACCCGAGCCAGTGCCGTCGTTTGGGCGACACTGAGTTATGGCGCATTATTAGGGACCAAACCCGCCCAGAGAGAAACCGTCTAATCCTGCGCCGGGTTTCTGCTTCGGAGCCGGGCGAGGCAGAGCTGGATCGCGCTGCTGCAATTGCTTTCCAAGAAACCCAGCAGACTCACATGCGTGCTATAGAGACTCATGACAACAAGCGGAGCCAACTCAAGGTGCAAAAACTGCTTGGTGAAAACTGGAACGAAGGCCTTCAGCGGCCCCTAGCGCATACTCGCTACGCGTCTAATAGCCCCAAGGGACCGGATGCTGGATTTGATACTGACTCATCTGTTCCCTCTTCCATGCGCCGTAAAAGCAGCGAAAGCCAATTAAGACCATTTGGTGGACTCCGTCCCCCTAGTGAGCTTATTACTTCTGATCTCACCTCATACTTCCCTGACCATGCTCGGGAGGACATTGACCGAACGGCACGGCTGTCTGTGCGTCGGTCTACCCGACTCAGCCGAGTGAACCATCGCCTTAGTGTTGCCAGCACAATGAGCTTTGCCTCTAGCATCCAGGATGCGCCACCAATCCCCACCATTGCCGATTCATGGCTCAGCATGAATGGTAGTAAACCGCGAATTGCTTCACGCCTAGGAAATTTCCGCGATTCTGTGGCGTCTTCAGTGCTTGAGCCTCTTGCTGAGGAAGCCGGGGTGGGAGATCGCAAATCCTTCTTGGAATACCCCCCTGGCACTGTTGAGCCTACCGTTATTAACGTAACAGATCCTGACGGCCACACCATGATGCGTCGCAGTTACTATAGTGACGAGACTGCCACCATTGGGTCTGGATCCGGTTCCATTCAGGAATTACAGGAAGCGCTCAATGAAGATGGCGAGGAGATGGATGAGGAGCTCCAGAGCTTCCTTTCAGGCGAGTCATGGGATGATAACAAATGGATGAAGGGTGCGCTTGTTGGAAAGGGATCTTTTGGTAGTGTTTACCTCGCTCTTCATGCCATTACCGGTGAGCTTCTTGCGGTTAAACAGGTCCAAGCTCCCTCTGGAACCCAGTCACAGACAGATCAGCGCAAAAAGAGTATGATTGATGCTCTGAAGCGCGAAATCTCGTTGCTTCGTGACTTGAAGCATCCTAACATTGTGCAGTACCTTGGCTGCGGTACGTCTGCCGAGTATCTTAACATTTTCCTCGAGTACGTGCCTGGTGGCTCGGTACAGACCATGCTTAACTCGTATGGTGCTCTGCCGGAACCGCTGGTGCGTTCTTTTGTTCGCCAGATCCTTACTGGTCTGGAGTACCTTCATGGACGCGACATTATTCATCGTGATATCAAAGGCGCCAACATCCTGGTCGACAACAAGGGTACTATCAAGATTTCCGATTTTGGAATTTCCAAGAAGCTTGAGGCCTCTAACATTCTTAACGGTACCAACAATGCCAAGAATCGGCCATCGCTTCAGGGCTCCGTCTTCTGGATGGCCCCCGAAGTTGTGCGGCAGACGTCGTACACACGCAAGGCTGACATTTGGTCTCTTGGGTGCCTAGTGGTGGAGATGATGACGGGCACGCATCCTTTCCCTGACTGCACACAGTTGCAGGCTATTTTCAAGATTGGCGGAGCCAAAGCCACGCCGACGATTCCCGAGGCGGCGTCAGCTGAGGCTAAAGAGTTCTTGGGCAAGACGTTTGAGATTGACCACAACCTGCGACCTAATGCTGATGAACTAATGCTGAGCAAGTTCTTGGTGCCTGTGGCTTGAGACGACAAATAGGACAAGACAACAGAGATCTTTGCTCTCAGTCAGCATTTGTTTCTTTTTTTTTTTTTTAACGTATAACACGATCAACGCCCTTTTTTCTCTCTTCTTTTTTTTTTTTTTTTTTTTTTTTTGGTTCCCTTCCTTGACAACTATTTCCGACACTCCTTTTTTACAACTTAACTTTTGGTTTTTAACTTTTAATTCTCGGGATATCTTCTTTCCCACCCATCACCCACACTCTTTTGTCATGGGCAATGGGAATGCTTCTTCTACAAGCTTTATTCCTCTCTTTGAGACACGGCCTCTTTCTCTTCTTTTTCTTTCTCTTGGGCTTACCATGTGACTGCAACCAACTGGCAGTTATTTCGGGTTGATCTTGTCTGATATTTATTGCAGCGGTATTTTGTCTCCTAGATATTCTTTAGCCGGCTGCCTTTTTGTTTTTGGTGTGGAGGAAAAAAGGACTTCTTTCTCTAGGTCCATGTGTTTCTTGTTGTCAGCTTTGCAAGCTTTGTCTTGACAAGGTCGTCTTGAGTTTTGTTTTGTTTTCTTTTTTTTTTTTTTTTTCCCTTCCTTTCTCATGAGCCCAAGCATAATGAATTACTCCTTGCTTTTTTTCTTCATGGAATCTATGTTTACTTGGTTTATGCGTGCATGTATGTACTTAAAAGTCTTGGCATGTGCACACGATTTACGATGAAAAGGTTGTGACGAGGAATTTGCTTTAGTGATATTGCCTGTAAATAGAGAAATTGGAATTGCAAAACAGAAAACCGGAAACACCATCATTGGCGAGCTTAATGCAACGAGCGCTAGATCGATCATATAGGGTAGATGAAAAATAAAAGCAAGACCGGTAGGTGAGCTTTAAATGAAAAAAAAAAAGTCGTAGAGGGTCGTGTATGTTTTGCTAAAAAGGAAATGGGGGGGGGGGGGGGGGGGGGTATCAGGGAAAGAAGGGAAAAAAAAAAAGAAAAAAAA
>JAZBQP010000270.1:0-34375 GCA_038407015.1 Ceratocystis ficicola | reverse complement strand
ACGGGCGGCAGGAGATACAGGAAACCGGCGATTGAAAACTCGGACATCTTCGGACCTCCGGACTCACAAAATGGGACCCCAGATAGTTACCAAGAGTATAAATAGAATTTCATCATCATCATCATCATCATCTACTGTCTTTACCGCCTTGGCCTCCATAGCCTTGTGCCATGCTGGCACCTTTAACGGCGTTAGTGACGGTTGGTCTTTTGACTTGGCTGACGCCCAAAACCCTGACTGGATGAGCAGCCTGGCTGACAACGTTCCTCTTTTAATGTTGTCTATTCCCGGAACTCGCAACTCCATGACGCATAAACTCAAGGACGATAGTCTGCAGGGTCAAAACACCCCTCTAGATACCCATCCCAATGCAGGCATCAGATACTTCGATATCAGTGTCTGCTTTGTCTTTACTGACATCAGCGTCTATCATGAAGTGGCTTCTACCTCCTATAGAATCAATGAAGTGTTGGCTACTCTTTTCGATTTCCGTGATAGCCACTCCCGTGAAACTATCATTCTGCGTATCCTCAAGAGAACCCTCTTGGACAACCACAAACGCTTCCTTTATTTCTTAATTCGACACCTTGTTCCTAGCACGCCTGGCGATCGGGCAGTCCAGCGTGTCTTCTCCAAGGGCGACGCCGACATCACCGCCGTCCCTACCCTTGGCGAGGTCCGCGGCAATGTTTTCATCCTGCAAGACTTCAAGGCCGATATTCCCGGCCGCTATGGTCTCTCTTGGGACCCCACTGCTATTTCCTCCTACAATTTCAAGATCACTATCGGCACCCTTTTCATAAAGCTAAAAGGCGCGTTGTCAAGGCTTTCATCGAGGCTATTCCCTCAACAGACCCCAAGACGTTGTCCATCACCCACACCACTGTCAACGCTGGTGCCAAACCCATTGATATTGCTACTGGCCACGGTGGTATCGACTGTCTAAACAAGCGTCTTGGTGAATACACCATGAAGAAAAACGACATCCCCGTCAGTATTCCTTCTACAGATCGTATTGGTGTTGTTGTCACGGACTTCCCTAGTAGCTTCCTCGTGGAGCAGATTATAAAGCTGGACAATATTCACAAAGTTGCCCCCTCGCTTGCCGGCTTTGCCCCCAGCATTATAATGTGATACCCCAGCTCTCTTAATATTTTGACTTCCATGTAATGCTGCTAGACAGAAATAGACTATCTTAACCAACCCAGTTCTCATTTCTCGTTAACATAAAGCCAATGTCATCTCCCAGTTCCAGTTCCAGTCCTCATCACGAAATATCCCGGATATACTCCTTGCTCCCCCTCTTCCCCCTCAGTACGACATCCAGCACATGCAAACGATTCAAGACAGACACAGCTACACCCACAACCAAAATGCCAGCAGGCACTGCACATTAAAAGAGAAAGCTGTATATTAAATAGAAGCTAGTCAAAGAACTAGCAAAACTCCAGACCAGACCAAAGAGAACAACAGAACAGGAGGAAAACAAAAATGACATGCAGGCAAGGCCGTTGATGTAAAGAAAAGTAAGAGAGGTTGAGAGAGAAGAGAAAAAACATGTACAGTAACAATGACCAACCAGGTCATCTGACAGCAGTTAGCTATTCTCGAAGCCCCGTAGTGAGACAGCAGGGACTAGGCAAACAGGCATGCAGAGACGCAGTATAAAGACTAGGCGAGGGAGGAAAAGACCAAGAACGAATCCGACGTAGGACGAGAGAATAAGGCAAATACACAAAGAGAACAGAAAAAAAAAGGCCAGACACAAACTAACGGTAACAGCAAAAGATATCAACACCAACAAAAAATAGGAAAGAAAAGATAAGAGGGATACAGACAAAACAAGGCTGCCAATCAGCTTTTGGCATGAAGCCGTCGCCGTCCGTCTCACCGTCGCCTCGTTCGTCCTTCTTCTATGACGTCACACATCCTCGCACACTCATAGCCTTCGTTGTTCCCAGCATCGCCTCCCCCGTCTGTCTCTCTTTTGGCCTTACCATTCCCAAATCTCCTATTAGCAGTCGTTTATTTTTAAGGCTGCTGATATTCTGCAGATTTAAGACAGGGCATTCCATGACTTGGTTCTTTTTTCTTCTTTTGTGAAGAAAGCTGGCTGCCGGCAAGACTTGCGTCTGGTTGGTCGTTTGGTTGGTCGGTCATCGTCATCATCAAGGTGGCATGGGTCGTGTTGTTGAGATAGGGGTAGGAGAGATAGAGGAAAGGAGAGAAAGATGAAGAGGGGAAATAGAGGAAATGGTTCTTTGGAATGGCTGCGACTTTCCGTGATAAGAGAGTAGAGGCAATGGTCGGCCTGGGCTTCATTCAACGAGCCCCTTCTAGTCTCTCTCAACCGCTCTAGCAGCAGCCGCCACCCTTGGCGTTGGACTCGCTAACATTAACACCACCCGACGACTCTTTTTCGTTCTTGGAATTGTCTACCAGGCGCTTCTTGATATCGGCAGCAAGGCTATAAAAGGCATTGTCGATGTTTATGTTACTCTTTGCTGAGACCTCTAGGAAAGGAATGCCCAATTCGTCGGCTAGGGCCTGACCACGCTCGGTAGACACAACACGCTTCTCTTCCCAGTCGCACTTGTTGCCGATGAGGATTTTGTTGACACCTTCGGTAGCGTGTTGCTCAACATTGTTGAACCAGGTGCGAATATCTATGCGGGGAGCAATATCCGGTTAGCATTTATGGGGGGACACAGAGTAACAGAAGTACAGAAAAACCCACTGTTGAACGACCGCTCATCAGTCACGTCGTAGATCAGCAAAATTCCCATAGCGCCACGGTAGTATGCTGTGGTAATAGTGCGGAAGCGCTCCTGGCCAGCAGTGTCCCAAATCTGCAGCTTTACACGCTTGCCATCGAGCTCGATTGTCCGGATCTTGAAGTCAATGCCAATGGTTGTAATGAACGAAGGGGTGAAGGAGTCCTCGCTGAATCGTAACAGGCAGCAGGATTTGCCGACGCCTGAGTCACCGATAAGCAGAAGCTTTATCTAGAGAAGAAAACATGCGTTAGCTCTGAGCGAACATGATGACATAGTAGTGGAGGTGGAAACAAATAGGCTGAATAGCACGAAGCCAAAAGTGGATGCGAAATAATGACGCTTGTGAAGGCCAAAAGAGGGGCAGAAAGACCAAGGCAAAGCTAGCAACATAGCCAGCCAGCAAAGCCCCGACCAGAGGGGGAGAACAAAAAAGAGGCTCACAAGGAAATCGTAATTGCGGTTGCTAGCCATGATGGCAGATGTATGGGCCCGTTCAAGGGTCTATGACAAGACTCGGAAGGGGGGTGGTGAGGGGGAGCAGCCAGGTGTACCAAGAGAGCAAAGCAAATCGGTGTGTCGAGAGTGGTTGGGGTTCTCCAAGAGGTCGAATCGGGGAGGGGAATCGGGAGACCAATCTGTGAGCAAAAGAGTTGGATATAGGGAAGTCGACTAAGCGATGAGAGTGTGTTGTGTGTGACAAGCCTTTTGGAAAGTGTCGCAGCGGCGAAGGCAGAGAAGAAGGCCGAACGCAAAAGCAGAAACGAGAGCAAAAAGCCGCAAGTTACCAATATAGACAACAGGCAGGATCAAATCGACTTGATTGTTGTTGTGGTTGCTATGTTGTTGTTTGTTGTGGAGAGAAAGATTAAGCAGATGATCAAGAAAGCGAAAGAAGACAAGGCTACAGTGAAAGAACACCAGAGTACATGCAAGTAAGGGTTAATTCGTGCTGTGCACTTGATGTGTCACTAATCAAAAGTACCTAGTACCAGTCTCTCTGATGTCCCTCCCACCCGCCAAAAAGGTACCGTCTACGAAATTCAGACCCTTGAATCCAGAGCCCCATTTACTACATTGCTACACTGCTGCCAAATTGAAGCCCGGCTCCTTTCACTGAGCAGCATTTGTACTCCCCGCAAATAGGATAGAGGCCTAGGCTTGGGTTAGGCCCAAGGCTTTATCAATGCGTCAGTGCTGTGCGGAAAGAATTAGGGGGACGGACGCAGGAAGAGGGGAGATCACAAGCCAAAGGTAGACGAAAAAGCTCAGGGTTGGTTTTGAGGGCTAGTTGGAGTGACGTGTCGGGGTAACCCTAACAAGTCAACGTCTTGGTCCCTCTTTTTGTAGACCCACTAAATTTCCTTGGTCTTGTTTCTGCCAAGCTAAGAGCTCTCCACTCATGCTCCCACTTTGGCCTCTCGTCTCTTGTCTGCTCTCTCTTCGTTGACATCACAGCTGCGGATCTACGGCTCCCCATAGTCAGTGACAGCAACCCGGCAGCTTGATCGGCGAACTTGACAGAACCAGGCCAATTACTCCAGCAGGAATCGGCCCTCCTTAGCCATGTCCGTAGTATCAGAGTGAGTCTCTTCTTCCTCCTCTTCCTGCTTCCTACCTTCTCTTTCTCCGTCATTGCTAACCCCTCCTGTTCCTCCATTCTCCCTCCACTCCCAGTCGCGTCCGCCAAATCGACGCTCAGCTGAACCGCATTCCACTCAACCCCCCACCAACATCTATCCACACACAAACCCACCACCCCCAGCTCCAGTCACAAGCGCAGCCCGATTCTTTCCATTTAGCAACGGCTGCCTTTGAATCGCCGCGTATCAACAAACTCCTGCAGATTGCCAAAGACCTCTCTACTACATCGTCGTCAGCCCCGCAATTGTCAGCATGGAGCATTGTGCAGCTTCTAGAGCAATCTGGCCTGCCAGATGCAGCTCCTTCATCAACTGGGAATTCAGACAAGATAGCGACTGCCATCGCTTCGAAAAGCCACTACGAGACCGAAATAGAGTGGCGTCTGGTAGCTAAAGCCGCTATTCAGACGTTTGGCCTGGTCATGGAGACCCTATTAGAAGAAAACATCAGTCTTGAAGATGACCTGTGGTACTGGAATGAGCTTCTAAGCTCTTACCGGTCCAGCACCATCTATACTGTGCAGACCTCGCCACTGCGACTCTGGGCTCTAACACAGGAGGTTTACGCTGAGTCTAAACTCCGCTTCCAGAGCATGCAGGCCCAGGGTCTTGACAGCACGCTAGGACAATCCCGTGATGCCTTCAATCTTGGCTGGAACCGCTTCTATGCCATCGTTAAAGACACCATCCACGAGCGCTCACTACACGATGTGCGCGGCAAGTTGATGACACCGTTTGCCTTGTGCCAGGCTGAGGCGCGAAGTCGGCGAAAGCAGCTCAAGAGGATGCGTCAAATGACAGCCAGTGGCCTCGGCATGCTCATGGATGAAGGCCTTATCTTTGGCGACGGTGGAACCTTGAGCGCCACCGACGATAGGGCAAGCACTGAATCTGAGTCTAGCGATGACGCCATTGACTGGAAGGGCCCCGTCGAGCGAAGTGTGGCGCTGGTTGATATGGTTCTCGACCATGTTCTGTCCCTTGACACTAACGTGACTGAGTTTGAGGAAAAGGTATTCTCCGGTGTCGAAGAAGACCCGTGTCTTTCCTCATTTGACTCCCGTGACGCCACTGGACTGGCCACTGGGCCCTCAATAATAGCCAAGCGACTCGTAGCCATTTTGCGAGATGGCCTACCGCGTCATAAGGCACACACACAAAAGCTAGTACGGCAAAACGGCCGGCCTGGCCTGCTGGTACGCTACTGGCTGCCAGCTAGTATCGCTATCTTATCGTCAGGCGCCATTCTACGCGTGCTGACGAACCGCAAAGCCGAGCTGATTGAGTGGGTGCAAGACCTGGGAGAAACAGCGCGTGACTTTTACTTTAACTGGGTGGTTGAACCCATCACCAAACTAGTTCGCACAATCCGCCACGATGAGAAGAGCGAATTTGCGATTATGAGCCGTGACAGTCTCAAGGCGGATTTAGAAAGCCTAGAGCGCATGGTGGTTGATTTTGCTAAAGACAGGCCACAGTTCGTGGTCTCTGGGGCAGCAGCGGACGGTTATGAGCAAACAACAATGGCCTCAGCAGCGCCACTGAGCGCAGCACAGATCGCTGACATTCAGGCTAAAGTCAGCGAGGGCGACGTGACTCCAGTTCTGCGAGCGTACGAGCAAAACATCCGACATCCGTTTAGCGGTACAATACGCGGCGATCTCGTGCGTGCGCTGCTAATCCAGATCCAGCAGACCAAGGTAGACCTCAAGGTGACCATTAGCGGCATTGACTCACTACTCAAGAGCCAAGAGCTGCTGTTTGGCTTCTTAGGCTTGACTCCGGGGATTCTTGTGACCGCCGCACTGGGCCGCTACCTTGGAAGCATGTTCTCTAGTGGTGGCCGGACAAGACAGACGGGAAACTCACGCAAGGCCGTCATGATCCTGCGCAACATCGACCGCATCCTGAGTGAAGCGCAGCCGATGGGTAGCGGCAATGGGAATGGCAACGGCAGTAACAGTGGCAGCAGCGGTGGTGCTGATGGAAGCGACGTTCTATCTTACAAGGAGCACGGTCTCCTATTGTGTGAGATTCACGTGCTGCGCAACCTAGTGCATAGAGCCGGCCTACTGCCACGAGGCGAAATCTTAGAAAGCTTTCTGCAAGACATTGAAGCGCTGGCAAATGGCAAGATGGCGACACAGAAGGCAGCCCTGGAGCGCATCCGTTGGACGTATGGACGTTGGATACGGGCGTAGAATGTGAACAGTGTATGTATTAGGGTTTTAGTGTAAAAAAAGGTGCAGTGAAAAGACATCCGATGTTGTTGGACATGCAGTAGCCGTTGGTGAGATAGTGTAAAGGGGTAGGGTTAGGGTTACAACGAACCACCTGAGAACAGTATGCTTTGTTGGCGGGACTGACACATAAAACTTTGGGTTGGTCCTGAGACACAGGAACATCAATCCCGGCGAGCAAAGCCCTGCATCCGCATCATATGGCTATGCCAGTTTTTTGTCTCCCTGGTCTCCTCCTTGTTGGTACCTTATCTGTAATAGGCTTGTCCTCAACTTCTCGACAAAATGGCACGATCGGATGGCTGACGATCCGAACAGAAAGGAAAAAAAAAGTGGCACGGCCATCGTGTGGCTCCACGGCCACGGTTCCAGTGGAGGAAGGGGTGTGTCAATTTAAGCGCATGATGAACAAATAAGCAAGATAGGACGACAAAATCCAGAACAAACACGAATGCGAATACCAGGGGACAGAAAAGGGGGTTTTGTGGCGCTGAAGCAGCACGTTGAAGGGCTGACAGGTTGGGGTGTGGCGCTGGGAACGACAAGAATGTGGCTGAAAATCCGAATACGCGCGGGCGGGCCAATCAGAAGGGAAAAAGGCCAGGTTTGGCATGGTTTGGTCTGGCGGATTAAAGTGGAGATGAGATCTCTCGGAAGCCGGATGGCACTGGATGCGAGTGGCACGATTTGCAGGCGAGGGTCAGGCAGTTGTTTTTTAGCTAGTGACAGATTCAATGGGGCTTGCCCTGTAGCGCTTCTAGTGGCCATCCCCCTATAGCACCAGCACTTTAGTGGCATCCTGTAAAGTCTGGTGGAATGGTCGCTGTGATGGCTGCCTGGGGCACTTCCTGGTCAGACCTTATAGCGTGTTGACTGATAAGGCGTTTGGCCTGGCCTCTCCCCTGTAAATGTGCCCATAACGGGATTCCCTCGCAGGTCAGTTCAGTGCCAGCCAAGATGAGCTGATGGGATGGGCAGCATCGAACTGACTAGACTAGCATTGACGTGCTCTTGTGTTTGCCCTGTTCCCCGACTTCTGAATTGTGGTCCTACAGTGACTGACGGATGGGCTTTGTTGTTGACTTGTTGATGTTTGTGCGGTAGTTGGAGCAACAACGGCCTGGAAATTTCATGTATATATATGCTGGCACTGAAAAGCCTCCTTTTTAGATCCTTTGCTTAATTTTTTTAACTCGCTACTGCTTCTTTGTTCCTGGACTTCACTGTCTTTTCTCATCTTCGTTCTTATTTTATTTAATTTCTTTGTCTCCTTTCCGTTTCTTCCCTTCCATTCTTTCATCTTCCTTTTCTTCGTCTCGGATTTCTCTCGCCACGAACGATCAACTAGAACGACTCTGCCCGCGATGTCATTACTTGCGTACGTTTCTTCCTCTTCCTCTTTGTCTCTCCTTTTCTCTGTTTAGCTTGCCATTCAACAAGCCTGCTCCCATTTCCAGCAATTCCTGCCGTCTATCGCCTGTCTCGGTCTCACCATCTCTGGCTCACATGCCAAAAAGGGGGACAAGAAAATCAACACCATCGCACATGCCCGCACATGCACACGATAATACAGACTCGATTAGCTAACTTCCCATTGCTTTGCAGAAACGCGACGTCCTTCGCGTACGCCCAGACGCAAAACTACCTGACCATTGTTGATGAGGTGGCCAAGTACAATGTACAGCTGAACTACATTGAGCGGCTGTGGGCGGTACGTCTGCCTCTCCTTGCCTTTCGCATCTACCCAACACAGAAAGCTAACGTCCCATCTCTCTAATTCTAGGCCTGGTACCTCTGGATCGGCAACGACACACTGGCTACTGGCATCATGAGCTTCACCATGCACGAGATCTTCTACTTCGGCCGCAGTCTGCCATGGATCCTAATTGGCTGCATTCGGTACTTCGACAAGTACAAGCTGCAACCTGTAGGTCTCTCCTGTGATCGTTCCTGCCCGGACTTGTTTACTGCGGTCGACTTTCTGCGTCTTCATTCTGGCCTAGGGGGTATATGCATGGCTTCAGCACATTGGCTAACCACTTCTCTTTGTTCTAGACTAAAATCCCCACATGGAGGGAACAACTCAACTGTGCCGCCCTCGTCCTCGCTTCCCACTTCACTGTCGAGCTGCCCCAGATTTGGTTTTTCCACCCCATCGCTACCATGTGCGGCATGCAGTACGGCGTGCCTTTCCCTCCCTGGTGGAAGATTGCCTACCAGGTCTGCATTTTCTTCGTAATGGAGGACTTCTGGCATTACGTTCTGCACCGCGCCCTCCACTACGGCCCTCTCTACAAGGCTATCCACAAGCTGCACCACTACTACTCGGCTCCCTTCGGTCTGGCCGCCGAGTACGCCTCGCCCATTGAAGTCATGCTGCTCGGTGTCGGTACCGTTGGCTCGCCTGCCCTGTGGGTCTACTTCACCAACGACCTGCACCTGTTCACCATGTACATCTGGATCGTTGGCCGTCTCTTCCAGGCTGTTGATGCTCATTCTGGCTACGACTTCCCCTGGTCTCTGCACCACTTCCTACCCTTCTGGGCCGGTGCCGAGCACCATGACGTGCACCACGAAAAGTTCATTGGCAACTACGCTTCGTCCTTCCGCTGGTGGGACAAGCTTCTGGATACCGAGGCCTCGGCTGATGCCCGGGCTGCTCGCCGTGAGAAGAAGCTGGCCAAGATGAAGAAGGCCCAGTAAAGAGAAGGGTAGTGACCGCAAAATGTGTGCTGTAAACATCAACACCTCTTTGTTGTCTGGTCTGTTTTGTGGCCTGTTTCTATCTTGCGCTGCCTTGCGGTCTGTTTCCCCTGTCTCTCATTTGCACACCGCAGGACGCAGACCAAGTTTCACATTGCTTCGTTTAGTTTTGTTTTTCTCTTTTTATTTAAACCTCGGCTTTATTTAGATTTGGACATGATGCTGTTATCTCTTCTCCTTTTTTCTAGTTGTAATAATAACTTGGGACGTTTTCTGTACCCTACCCTGGCTTACATTGTTTCCTTTTCATTTCTTCGTCTTCGGCACACAGCACTCTGTTCCCGCCTTCTGAACTGCTTGAGTCGCTAAATCGCTCAGCGCACACGTCCCTTTATCTTCTGGTCCCGCGGATTTCAGCTCGCCGAAGTCTGCCGCGAGCATGTCGCACGCTTCGGCCAATTCTATGTCTTTTCCCGTGAGCCCACGCGGGGCGTGTGTCGTCCAGCGGATGAAGACGGTGTTGTAGACCTGACGGTGGTGGTGTTAGAAAATTTCGTTCTTCCAAAAGACGAAACCAGCAGTAACAAGAAAGGAACCTGAGGGGAAGATACACGAACATTGGACCATTCTGGGTGATGGTTGCGAAGCTTGCACTGTAGCGAGACAGCCGTCATGAAGTCCTAGATACACAGGGCATGCAGTTAGTTACACTTTCTTTCTTCCTATCACCCTCCCTCGTACTTACCCATGCCTTCCCGAATGTCTTGAACTTGAACCCTCGCTCAACGCCGGACCTGTCCGCACTCAAATGCCACCTGCCTGCATCGCCCCCATCTTCTAGCAAGTGCCGGACCTGCGCCTGCAGTCCCTCGGCGTCCTGGCCCTCCGCGAATATAGGCTGCAGGGTTGTGGGAATCGACATTTTAGACTGGGAGTTAGCGCTAGAACTGCGTGTCCGCCTGGAAGCACCCCAATAAGCCGCTGGGCGTGTTAGAAAGCCAGCTCTCGGGAGGGCTGTCGCACGTGTGAGCATGGATGAGAAATCGCTTCGTTGCTTCGTGCTTTCTTTAATTGAGCCTATTGATCCACGGCTCTCGTTTTCATGAACGATCAATCTTCGCTTGTTGTTCTTGTGCGAGGCGTGTACGATCTTGAGAAAGACCAAGAAAACTAACTGGCGTAAGGAAAAATAGGGTCTGTGGATGTGGTAAGGCGTATGATTGGCTGGGAGGAAAAAGGATTGGTTGCTGATTATCTTCCATCAACGAAATCAAGCTTTCCAACGTTCATTCAAAATTAAGCAATCGGGGCGTGAGAGATCAATAGCCCCAGTCTTGTGTAGAACAGGGCTTCTTTCCTTTCTTATTCTTGTTGTTTTTGTCCATATCTTTGGACAATGCGGTTTTACGCACCACGTCGTTCTTGTCTTCTATTGCAATATCTCTACCAACTATCTCCATGTCTAATTTGGGCCAGCGATGAACTGGATGTGACTTCATGAAATAAAGGAGGAGCAATGAAACAATATCTCTCTAGGTTTATCTTCTATCATTATACAAATAAATAACTGCTCTGGGCAGTAGTAATACATAATCCCACTCGCATAGCACTGCGTTTACACTTGAGCCTGCATCTGTGCTCTAGCAGCTTCGGCCTCCTCGGCCAATGTCAGGGCTTTCCACTGATTTACAACCTGTCGTAACAAAGTCGTCAAGTCAATAGCAGAGAATCGGCCAAACTCCGTTTCCACTACGGTCGGGTGCGCCTGTGGCTCTAAAGAATGGCTGGATATAGCTTCGGCAGTATCTGTTGGTGGAGGAGCTGCTTCCTTGGTATCCTCTACATCTGGGCCCTCCACTACTTTTGCGTCTACCTCGGCACGCGTACTCCGCCGCCACTCGGACATCCGAAGGCATGCTTCATTAACAATACGCTCGCCCATCATGTGTTGTGCGCGAGTCTTGTCCCACAATGCAGAGCCCGCTGCAACAGCCAGTCGCTTGCGAGCACGAATCAATGCGCGACGCACTGTGTCGTCGGCTTTGAGCGGCGAGTGATCAAGAAGCAGGAGTAGCACATGCAATAGGTTGTACTCGCCGAGAGCCGAGAGTGCAAAAACTAGGTTCGAGATTACAAAGGCATGAGAAAATAGATCGTCCTGACCATGCTTCCGTATTGAGTCGAGACACAGGCGGATGGCACCGATGTAGTCGCGTGTGGCTAGACAGGCGCGTGCCATGCGGTTGTATGCTAGAAAGCCAGGGTTGCGACAGAAGTCACGCATGCTAGCTAGCAAACTTGAGACATGGGCGTACATTTGACCATTTTTGAAGTTGGCTTCGGAAGTGATCTTTTCCAGGTGATCAAAGCGTTTGGCGATCAATCGTGACATATCCTCCTCGATATTGTACTTTGCATGTGCGGCCTTGCGCAACAAACGCAGCGATCGTTTGCAGAGAGGTTCAGCCGAGAGACTGTCTGCTGATTGTAGAGCAAGAGCAAGGCATGCATTCGACCGCCGGCCCTTGCGTTTGATGTGATCCTCAAATGCACTAATGGCATCGTTCAATCGCCCGTTTTGGATGCTTAGCTTCATTGACCCTATTAGCGCATCGATAGCTGGCGTATGCCGTGGTGGATTGACGTATCGAATTTTAAGCGGCGAGTAGACTAAGCCGTGTCGTTGGCGGCATGCCTGCCACTGTGCTACTACGTCGGCGGGGTATTTAGCCGTGTAACGTTCCCCAATGTCGTGGGAAATTTGAGATGCTTGTGAGCCACAAGCACTTAGGAAGGCAGCTGAAATCTCGCCATCGCTATCAAGTTGTAGTGCGCGGCATATGATATCACACATGCGGGCGTGGCGCTTGCGGTGCGAAGCTCTGAATGCGCTGTTGATGCCTGCTAGGATACTGCCAGCTAGCTGAAACCGGGTAATCTTGGCTGGCACTGACATGTACAGCATGTCCTCAATGGAAAGGATCTCGCTGATAACGTCGCCTGGGTAATGGCTAAGTAGTGTGGCTCCCTCGACTCGAGGATCTTCTACAAGTCTTAGCAAAGCTCTGGCTGCTGCTTCGGAATTGCCTCGCGTACGAAGAATGTACTGAACCGAGCGGGACATCTCTAGCAATCCAGTGGGCAGAGTTCGTAAGCCATTACTCGCTTCGTATGCTGTATCTAATAGTTTTTGTAGCTCGCGAGAGCCGGCACCCGGTTCCTCTAGCTTCAATGCTAGTTGCTTCATGGCCATGCGCAGTGGATTCTGTTCAGCTTCGATCTCATCCGTCAACGCCTGGCGTTTTTCAGCCCCAGTTCGTGGCGCCTGAGAGATTATGTAGGCATCTAGCGACTTGGTATTTTCAAATGCCGAAATCGACCGCCGCGCTTGGAGATTCTCATGTAAGGGGCCTGTTACATCTAGAAGTCCTGAGGTGTGCCCCCCCACCCTAATAATCGTGTCCTGGCCTCCGTCCGCACTTGGCCTGCCACTATTATGGCCCTGAAGATTCTGGTATGCATGATGCTGCCTTTCCTGCCTTTGATCTGCATGCCACTCGCTAGCGGTTGTTGCATCTTCCCAGGGAGCTATGACAGAAGCTGATACGGGCGCCGCGACTGATCTGTTGTCGAATTTGGCGCGCACAGTAGCCAAACCTCCAGCATGATAGCAGCGTTGTGAGCGTAGCAGGCGACCATTTTCTACCAGTGTCCAAGCGATATCGGTGCGGCGGCGACGCTCCTCGGCTACTAGTGCTAACGAGCATGATGTGCCGAAAATGATGCTGCGAAGCGTGTTTATTGCAGCCCGCGAGGGCGCCGGCCCGGCTGACGGCATGGGGGCATTTACTGGCTGGGTAGTTTTATGGAGAGCAGAGATGGAGAGGAGGCAGACAGGGCTGCGAGCTGTAGGATGGGTCGTTGTCTGATCGGGGGTGAGAGAGGAAAAGGCTGGTTCTTTTTTTCCTAGTTGCTGGTACTGGTATAAATTTGTTATAAACTCGCTTCGGCTAGAGGACAGAGAAGTTGTGTTGGAGGAAGGGCCTCGAAAGTGTGTACATCCATGAAGCCTGAAACAGGTGACTTTGGTTCATGGACAAGAAAATTCAATGTCGTGAATAACGCATGGCGCTCTCTTGATTCGAAGTGGAACCCTCGATTTGGGTTAAAGCGGGTCGCAGCTCAGGCACAAGAGCGAGCTTCAACAAGTACCTGATGAGATAGTCACGTGACTGTAAACAACATCATGGTGCTATTTCTCTGTGTTGAATGTCGTGTAGGAAGTGGAAAACGTTCTCAGCTTTTTGCAGCGAAACTTCTAAAAGATGTTTTAGGAATAGCGAGAAATTGACTGCCAACTCCTTATAGTAGTCTATGGCGAGATGATGTGTGAACCCGCGTCCCAAAGTTGGCGAAGAATTGGTTCAAAACATGTGAAATGGGGTCTTCTAACCTACTTTGTTATGTCTCTTGCTTTAGTACAACTTCTTAGAAAGCAACTCTCCTGCTTAATCTCTCTCATGAGTTTTGAAAAAAATCTAGTAGATTTACAACACTGTGCTTAGTCGGTTGGGGATACGATTTCCTAAGAACGAATACCCCGTAGGCTGCGCGTCGTTCTTTAGGAAGATGATGCTCGGGGTATAGATTGCATGTTCAAGGCAATATCTTCACATCTTGCTACATACACAGATTCTTGATTGATTAGCCTTTGGAGGGACCAATGCTCTATGGCGGTTGTGAGGGCATGTTGTAGAGACAGCGAGCCTTTTGTCACTGAATAGCTATGCACAATGATGTACAGCGCCTATAATACTTGAGAAGTTCATGTCTGTTTGAAAACGACGGGACAATTCATTACCCAGGATAACAAAGGCATAGTTGGAACACCATTGATTTCTCATGAAATCCTGTCTAACAACACGTAAACCGTTCCCATGACGCATTGAATAATCAATCTCATTATCCCTTCTAACAGCAATCAAAACCCAAACTCCCATAAGCACGCACAAGGAAAAAAAAACATATACGCCGAAAGCCAGAACTAGAAATAAACAAATCCTCGTCATGAGAATATTTTTGTACTCTAGTATCAACTGGACAGCCATACCGTTGTGTAGAAGAGTCGCATCCAGATTCGTATCCAGATCCGAATCTAAAGCTATGAAGCTCTTTTTTGGTACCCCAAACTCCGAAACTAACGCCCTAGTGGTTGGCTTTAGGTTATAAAAGACCATAAACCGAGGTCTTGAGTGAGCCCTGGAAAAATATCGCGGCTGGCGATTGTGTCAAAAGAGTTATAATCAAAGCCAAGAACCTTTGACGTCGGTTCCTGGCAATTTAGATTGCCAAACTCTAGAAAGAGACTATCGAAGGAAGTCATGAATAGAGAGTCAATGTTCGCGGGATTGGAAATGCGCTCTGATTGTGAGCGACATATATAGTGTATCGCTGTCGAGATCAAGCGGGCCATCGGAGGACCACCTAAACAGGGATTTCCTGTGAAAGCAGGCGGAAGACTTGATATAGCTTGCACCAATAAGTGAGCCATTGGCAATATGAGGAGATGTAGAACAGAAATCTGGGCCGATCAGCCTCTTCATGGCTCAACTGTCAAGATTCAAGGGAGGGCTGAAAGACACACCAAGAGGAGTGAGTGGAAGAATCTCGATAGCAGCATGAATAAGCATCGGCCTTTATTTCCTTTTGGTGAACCTTCACACTCGGTGCCTGCCTGTTCACAACATCACTTCCGTGTTAATCAGACAACAGCTGGCGCACCATGCTCTGGGCAACATCACGCGAGAGGGTTTTGAAGGTCTCTTGGAATGCTTCGCCGAAAAGTTTGCGCTTTTCATCTTGAATAATAATGACCTTCTCTTCAACCGTATCTTTGACAACAAGACGATAAACAGTGGTTGGCTTTGTCTGGCCTAGACGGTGAATCCGGTCGATAGCTTGTTCTTCAATTGCAGGTGCCCACCCTATATATGCGCAAAAATTAGTTAGTTCATGTTAACACCAATGAATGACCCTCCGCAGCATGGCCTGGGTACAAGGTAGCAAGGGGGTGGCAAGGAAGACAAATGGGGAAAGAAAACTCACATGTGTCGGCCAGAATGACAGTATCCGCAGAGGTTAGGGTAATACCAACTCCGGCAGCGCGTAGACTAGCCAGCATGACTCGTACATTGGCGTCATTCTGAATGGCTTTTATTGACACATCACGCTGATCGCTGTTCATGCGCCCATCTAACCGGACATGTTGCATATCAAGAGCCGAAAGCTCCCGCTGCACAATGTCCAGAAACGAGGTCCACTGAGAGAAAATGACTACCTTGGAGTCTGGAGCCTTGAGCGCTTTCTTGATTAGCTTGTACAAAGCAATGGTCTTGGAACTTTGTTTGCTGGTTTCATCTCCAAATTCAGAAGAATCCAAGTCTAGGTGGGCCTGGAGTTCCTCGTCACTGAACTTTGTTTCTTTGAGTGCGAACTCATCGAACTCAGTTGAGCATTTGGGGCAAGAAATGGTGCCACTTGGGAAGGCCTGGTTGATACAGGGTCTGCAGAACCCATGCATGCATGGACTAACAACAGGCTCGTTGTCCACCGTCAGAGCATCCCAGCAAATTGGGCAGAGTTCGCGTCGTTTGACAAGAGCTTTGAGACAAAGTTCTGGTGAAGCCATCTCTGCCTCTTTAAGCTCGGTATCGGCTAAATAGTCCGGATCATCCTGGGAAATGGCTTTCTTGGCCGACATAGTCCAATGATTGCAACTAAAATAATCTTGTTCAGTCACAAGCAAAACAATGAAGAGGCGAAATTCGACGCAAGTTGAATCTAATTCAAGTAGGAGAGTCACTTACAATTGACGAAGGCGAAGCAGCTTTTCCAAGACAGTACTCCAAAGAGCACCCTTATCCTTCCCGAAAAAGCGCCTTGCAGCTTCTTGAGCATCCTTGCTAGAGAGAGGCAAGATATGTTAGCATGCATACTGGGTGATAAAAATTGGCGTTCAAGTGGCTTCTTATGACGTACAAAAGCACTTGGTAGTTTTCAGCTTCCTTTTTATTGAAGTTGATGTATTCAACATGCTCAGTTTTGGTTGGCAGCTTAAGGTTAACGAAATCCATGTCCTTGGTTCGACGTAGACAAAAGTCTGCTACAAAGGTTTGGCACTCTTTAGTGTTCATCATCATTCTGCGGAAAACTCCTTTGTGTTCCAGACTGTGGCCAACACCAACAAACAGAGCCAGTGAATATAGGTCATCACTTCGGTTGATACTAAACAGTCCTAAAGTCAGCCACGATATAAGACAAGAGAAAGAATGTGTGTTTTTTTGGGTCAAAACTTGCATTGGGGTACCTGTTACAGCCCATTTTGAAGTGGCCTTAAGTAAACAGGCAGCTTTGGCAGCCTTGGTTGTCGCATTCCGAATTATGTGACCTTCGTCGAGAATAACACGGCGCCATGACATAAGAGACAGCATTTTCTTTCCTGCTAACTCCATGGCTAGCTTGTTGTAAGTAGTGATGATAATGCCATACGCCTCCAAGTCTGATAACTTGAGTTTGGCGCATTTTTGGGAGTGATAAATAAGTACACGAACGGCATGATCTTGGTGAATATGTTGCTTGAATTGCTGCTCCCAATTACTCATAACACTCAAAGGGCAAATGATAAGGGTTGAGCCGACACTGCGGTCAGACATGATCAAGGAAATCATTTGTAGAGTCTTGCCCAAGCCCATGTCATCAGCTAAGACGCCTCCAGAATAGAGGTCCGGAGGATTGTCAACGCTCACGGCCTTTTTGGATACGGAGTGCATGTAGCAATCATAGTTAGTATGCCGCCAAAATTGGACCAGGTCTTTGGAACCAAGTTCAGGCAACTGGGGGTCTTCTTTTGTCTTCATCCAAGCTAGAGCCTGTATAACGCGAAAAAGTGTTAGAAGTATGATATCAAGTGAATAGCACAGAAGTTAACGCGAGAAGCAATGATACACTTACCTGCAGCTGATGGGGAAGCATTTTAGTTTTAATAGCAGGAGGCTGCTCAGCTAGAGGCATCGTTTCTAGTTGAGCCTCAAGTGCCCTCTTACGAATTTTCTCTTCTTCTTCAGCTTGTTGTTGGGCTTCACGCGCAAGCTCTTGAGATGATACCATGCTATGTAGGCTAAATTCATGATCAGCATAATCTTGATAATAACTTTGCCCATGCCCAAAACCGATAGACGCCGGGTGTGTATGAGCGGCGGCAACGGCAGCAGTGATTGCTGCTGATGCATGCCAATTCTTGTAGTCCCCCATAGTGGGGTTAAAGTAGGACATCTGACTAGACGACGGGTCAAACATGAAAGGCTCGTCATCATCTTCAAATTTCATGGGCTGTTCAAACTTCACAGCTACATTAGATGTTGTTTCATAAGGGTTCTGGTCTGTTGTTTCCTCTTGTTTGCCCAAGGGAACTGGCAGCCATTCTTCATGCTCCTGTTTAGAGTAGTTAATGAGGGATTCTTCGGCCTTAATAGCATGTTTGGGTCTGAAAACATAATCCGAGTTAAAGGCATTCTCGGATTTGGGGAACCCCCCAGGGTTTGAAAGATCTTGATTTCTAAAAATATTGTCGGATCGATTGACATCTTTTGAGTCGAAGTTGTGGTCAAAAACGGGAGCTACGGTTGTCCGGTGGTTGATGTTTATGGGATGCCCGTAAGTTGGATACTTGAAGTACGGCGAGCCAGAGCGGATGGGGGAAGGAAGAGGGCCATTTGCGAGCTGTGTTTGTGGCCAAGGCTTTGAGACTGAGCCTGTGTTCAGCATGTCGATTGAAGAGGGCCCCTCTAGGAAAGCTCTAGGGTTGGCTCTAAAACTGTCCAAGGCACTGGAAAACCCTGGTAGGGTGGCCTTGGCCTTGGGCGCACTGAAGCTGCGGGAGACACCAGATGGGGCGGCGGATCGTATTGGCGAGGATGTATATGTGGATGTAGATGTAGGATGAAACGTTGAGCACATCGGTAGAGAATCTATTCGGCCGCTGTGATGAAGGCCAGCAGTCCCTGCTTCGACAATCTCGCAAAAGTCATCGTCATCACCGTCCTCATCGCTACTAAGTAAAATAGGATCAGAGATGACCTGGCCAGAAGAAGTATCGGGGCGAGAGCGCTTTGAAGAGGTAGGGGCAGGAGCTTGAACGCCACTATTTAAATCGGAGAAGTTCCATGTTCGCTTTCGGCCGCTATTCATGATGGCCGACTGATTTTGTTGCGAGACGCGAGAAGGCTAGACACACAAAAAGAAAAGGATCAGCCAAGGACAGGGTAGAGAAGGCAGGATCGAAGCAGATAGTGAGCATGAACATTTATGTGAAGGTGGCAGTGTGTCCAAGCAGCAGCAAGAAGAGTACATGCAGCAAAAAGAAGCTAGGGGCAGCGAACAGGCGAGCAAGCACACAAAAAAACAAGCAAACAAAGGTGCTGATAACGAATGAAGATGGGAAAATCGCAATAAATAGTATGGCGATGAGTAAAACGGGGGCTAAAATCAGCGACAGTACAACAAAAAGGGCACGATATCTGTTGACGGCGAGGTAGCAAGGCAGCAAAAGGAACAGGACGGCAAGCAAGGCAGGGCGAAGGCAGGTGGGTATATAGGGAAAACAGGCGAACAAGAAAGAGAAGGAAAGAGGAAAAAACCACAAAACGTTGTGTGGTTGCTACCCCGAATAGACTTGTCTTTGAAGTGTAGGCAGTTACCTGCCTAGTACTGAAAGGAAGTTTTTAGTGTGGTGTAGCACCTAAAAGTAATCTGGGAAAGGGGGGCTTAAGAAGAGCAGCGTGGTCAGCTGAAAGGGGAGCTTAACGAAAAATTGTGCATGTGCATGTTTCTTGGTATTTTGTGGTTCAAAAAAAGTAGAAAATCTGAGTCCTGCTTGTTTATTCTGTGCAGAGGAGAACAACAAGTATCAATCAAGGCCACGGTTTCAAACTATGAAATTCTGCGTTGATCAGTTTTTGGGCATAAAAACTGATTGAAAGAGGCTGGCTGGCGATGTTGATGGGGGATAGATACGGACGCGGACAAGACGTGTCAAAAGTATCAGGATGCCACACTTACCCTCGCATGAATATGAGGATGGGCTTGGCTGAATCATGACGCCAAGTCACGTGCTTTTCGGGTAGGAGAAGAGGCCCTTCTTTGAGACAGACATGCCGCAACGAGGAGCGGCTTGGTGAAAAAGAACGGGCTGTACACTAAAACACATGGCTTCTAATTTGGCTCGATGCTATTTTGCTTTGATTTCGACCTCGGTGGTTTGATTTCATGTTGGTATAGGTCACATGTTGCAAAAGTGCCCTTGGCCAAGACTAGGTCATAAGGCAACCATCCTGCCTTGCTGTCAGGATGCCTTCAACTTTAACATATGTCTTCACTAGTGCGGCACAACCTCAAGCTAGATGTTCGCGGCTCAATTAGGCAGGCAATGACGTTTACTATTCAGTACAGGAGCGCGCTTTAGGATAGTAATATGGATGACCACAAAACTATCAGTGATTTCTACCTGGCCTCGAAATGGCTACATGAAAAACTTTCGCCCTGTGAAAATGAAGAGGGACCTGGAACTTATGAACTCACTCTGATTGGGCAGATTAAGGGCCCTACCCTTCAAATCAAGGTAAGGATTAACTAAGTGACACCTGGTTTTGGGCGAATAGGTCAGCTTATACTAGGTAAATGAAGACATAGCATGGGGAATAGTAATGGAATCTAACGAGCGCCTAAAACCCAGCCTGGTGCGTTAGCAAGATGACTGGCTTAGAGTTTGCCACATGGCCGACAAGGCGGCTGTCTAAAATGTGCATCTAGAGCCTTTAGCCTCTTACATTCCCACTAGCGTAAATTTATAGATGGCCAGTTCATGTTGACTATATTGCTTTATGCCCGACAATGTACCTCATGTCTATCACGCAGCTTTGATTTATAGGAGGCCGCTGTAGTGAGCGCTTCAAGGCGTTCGACTAGGAATACATGGACAGAATGTTCTAGACCGACCTTTGTAGTCAAAAAATCTGATAGAAGGGGCTAGCCTTTCAGTCACCGGGCAATTCGCTAGATCACAGCGCCGTTAAGTCAGGCGCCGATATCCTGCTTTTTTCTCATCATGTTTATGGATTGCCTATGGCAGTGAAAATCGCATTGATTGCTCATTAGCTCTTTGTTTTTGTAGAAAATGTCAAAAAGTGGTGGAACATATATTTCACTCACGGCTGGAAAAGTTGAGGTTCAGTTGCCAGTTTGTATGGATTTAGATCAAGATCTTCATCCTAGTAATGCCTGTGACATGTTCTCTGTCCCTGAAGACCGTTCTTATTCCCCATCAAAGCTCACAAAACTGCAATCATGTGCTAGGTAGAGGTTCATATGCTTCAATAGCGCTATCGTTTGAAAATCACATGTGTCCATCTCCTTGCTAGCAAGGCTAGGGAGGAGAAAATCTAGCTCTCTGTCGAAAGAGAATGTTGCCACAAGGCAAATGCCATCCATGATTCTGGCTCTTCAACAGCCGTGTTTTGAGGCAGGCTTAGCTGAAAAGTGCAGTACCTGTAAAATATAAAATAACTACAGAGTCCAGGCAATTTTGAGGGAGGTGAGTCGTGTTTGATCAGCCTCTGACGGTGAGGTTACACGAGCAGCTCCATTGAGAACTGGGCAGAACGCTTGATTCTCGGGAAAACTTGAGAATTCACAGGCTGAGCAAAAAAAGCGTGCAATAATTTTGAAGAGGACAGCTTAGGTGGCAAGCGGCAAGCAGCAGGCATCAACCTGCCCTGCCACCAGCAATCAACCAAGTCAAGAACCCACGAAGCAGGGAAAATTTGCAGAGTTGTTGTTGCTTGTGCCAAAGTACCAAAGGTCCCTCTGCTACACAAACATAACATTGAGCCATTTCTACAGAAATGATGCAATTTAGACTGAGGCCAATCCCAAAGCTTAGATTGGCACAAAGCCCAATTACTTGCACTAGAGCCCATAAATGGCCAAAATATGGCCCCACTCTGTCCAATCATCATCACTTGCGATGATGTGATTTCACGTGACCTCCATTGCCCCCCTTCTCTCAGTCAATACCTCGCCCAACAAGAAGGAAATGGAAAATCACCTTTACAAATAATTCTACAAGCTTACAACACGTTATTTAGTCTTGCTTGCGTCTGTGAAGTTTGATCGGAACTGGGAATTGTGTCCTATTCTTTCCACTTTATCCCACGAACGAGGGCCAGCCTCCTTAACTCTCATTTCTCTTGCCCTCTCTCCCCATCGCTCTCATTCTTCTATTCCTATACACAAACAGCCAGAACCTGACCCTGCTCGTAGCCACCTACAATATGGCTCCACTCCCTTGAAGCATCCGGTTGTTTCGACAGTGCTATAAGCCCAACGAGGCCTCGACGACCATCGGTCTTGGGGAACATTACTCTGGGTTTGTTTGCTTTAGCCCGCCCTTTCTTATTCCTTTAGGATACGGCCGAACACCGAATGATAGCCGCACTTAGATATGTGGCTACTTTCACCGGTTTCTTTGTCAAAAACATTGCACCCGGACTTTGCTACATTGGGGGGAGTATACACTGGCACGGCGGTGTTAGCAACAATGCTCCGGCGAAGAACTTGACAAAAACAAGGGATCAAGGAGAAGGACAAGGGGCAGCTCAATCCGCGATGGTGGCAGGCTAACAACTTACAGTGAAGAGAGACGGCGAATTTAGTTCCGTTGTTACGAATGCAATGGACTCCTAGTTCGTCGGCCATGTATGCAACAGCATTTTCGCTGTATACCTTCTCAGACAAGACCTTCATGGGGCCACCCTTGTTATTCTCAGGGAAAGCAAAGCGGGTTTCAGTCAAATCACCAGAAAGAATCTTCATGAGGCAGTGAGCGTTGCCGTGGTCATGAATCGCGCTACCCTTTCCTGGAGACCAAACAAGCACAAGCTTTGGAGTAAACGCGAAGTTAGCTTCGTTTTCTTGGAAGAGAAGGGAAGGGGGGCTGAGAGGAGACTAATGTGGCATCGTGTGTGCATAGTTCCGATGACGACGATTCAACATCAACGACACCGATGTCCGACGACCGGATTAAGGCACATACATCAAGACACAGCATGCACCCAGACAGCAGGGACGGAAATTTGAGAAAAGTCCAAGAAGGGGAACGAGGAAAAAACAAGGCAAAACGACACAAAGAATACGGCTTAGTATTGGGATGCAGCTTACCAGGTTGCTTTTTCCGTTGCCTTCATCGACAAGGTTACGGGTGTATCCCATTTTCTCATCACCGATAAAGTACTCCTGCCACTCCTCAACCTTGGAGTCATACGAACGCATGAGGTTGGTAAGGCCTTCGAGATCGATATCATCGCACGTCAGACCAGAAGAAGGGCCCAAGACAGCCTTGATATCTTGAACCAGCTTCTGGAACTTATTGTCGCTGTGCTCGCCACATGGAGTGACGGACACGTGTTCGATGTTGGGAGAAACGACGTTGATGCCCATTTTGCGATGTTCGAGGAAAAGCTGAAGGAATACGAGGGAAAAGCACAAGTTGTGTGTGTATAAGAGAATTTGGCAAGACAAGATATTTCTGTTATCTTCGACACAGACAGAACGTCTATTCTTGATGGTATGTATGGAGGGCAATGTTTGTTGGGTCGGAGGTGGTGGTGATGTTGATCTCAACAAGGAGGCTTTTTGTTGTTAAAAAGCGGTGAACTTTTGTGTCCGTTTATCTCTCTGGCTTAGTGCTGGGGTCGTGGTCACTCTTTCCGCGGGGCGGGGTTTCTTGGAACATTAGTATCCAATAGCCTTGCGGAATAGAGTAGATTGAGCGTGAGACAGAAGGGTGCTATGCGATAACGGGGGGAAAGGAGTGGAGAGAGGGGGCACAATCACTCACTGGCCAATAACATTTCAGCCCTGGCGTATGAAGCTTCTCTTAGTTTCTTGGCCAAGGCAATTTGCAGAAACGGGCAATCAGATGCCTTGTTTGATCGTACGGGCAAGTCAGGTCGGGGGCTTGGATTATCGGGGAGAATCATGTATCGGGGTTCCTGGGGAACGGACTATGCCGGATATACGCATAAAGCGTGGGGTTCCTAGATACCCTGAAAAGCCCTGAAGAGTAATGATGAACCAACCGATAAAAGTAAGTTGAACGAGGATCCTATAGTGGATCAGCCGCTCGACCCTTGTCAAACATACGGACCTCGCATAGAATAATCAAAAGAAAAAAAACATTGCAAAAACTGAATGGATGTGATAAACAGATAAAGAGATAGCGAAAGTGAGTAAAAACAGACTAGAGAGAAAACTTGTTGAACGCGAGGACTGCAAGGTGATCTCGGCAAAGATACCTCACGCCCACACGCCCCCTCCCCCCCTCACATGACCTGGGCTCATGATAGGCCTAGCCACGAGAAGAAAATTTGAGTTTTAGCTCATTTGAGTGGCAGGGGTTCCAGGGCTCAAGGATTCAGGGTGCATTAAGGACATACAGAAAGTCAGAACAAGAAGGCAAAGTGCGTGATTTGACGTGCTTATAGGTCATACTTAGGTTTAATCCACAAATTATGTCCGTCCGTTTCTATAGCGCAAGGAATCTGAAAACAACCTGCCACTGTATAGTCAGAACCACGTATCCGCACTCAGTTGCCCACGATTCAGCATCTGGAAAATTCGCGCCATCTTGATGGTTCGTTTTTTGCTTCACCTTCCGCTAGACGAAGCCGGAGATTGGGGGGCCTTCTTTTTAACGAGTTCTACCGATGTTTAGCCTTCGGGAAAACACGCTACCGCTCGGCTTATTATCCACACACCAAATCTCTCTGTCATGACGCCCCAACAGCTTCACACCGTGTTCATGTCGCTGCCACTATCGCAGCGACCCAGCTATACTGCAAAGACATGAGATAACAAGCGACTGGCTTGCTAAAGAGCCAACCCTCTTTTCTGTTGTTGTTATTCTCGTCCCCTTCCCACTTTCCACTCCCTTTCCTCAAGACTCCGCCTAGCTTGAGATTTTTGCCTCTTTGGGCCGAGCACACACCAGAAGAAGAGGTAGGGAAAGCCCGGATTTCCCATTACATACGAGCGAATCAGCAGCGGAGTGAGTGGCATCGCCGGCAACACCGTGTTTTCATTCTGTATATCGCGTCTATTGGTAAACTCTCGGCAGAGGAAGGGGATTAAAAATGGCATGGAAAAAGCAAAGAAGTCCAGATCTATCCGCAACGGGGATCTATACAGGTACAGGAAAATGAGGGGAAAAACACAAGCTCCTGGCCGGCCTCATAGTATGATAACAAAGAAACGCGCTAGAGCTCAGGCCAGGCTTTGGTGAAGCTGGGCAAGGCGAGGTTTTTTGCCTTTTGCTACTTTTTTCGTCTTTGCTTGCCAGCTCTTGGGTTATACATGCTGCTATCTTCCCTTTTATCTTTGCCTCTTGTTCTTTCCGTCATCCTCTTCTATTATATTCGTACATAGGCACTCATTCACCATCACTCACACGCAGCTTAATCACTAGCCTTTTTCTCGGAGACAGCTCGGCATTTTAGTTTGAAACAAGTAATACAGCCGAGTCATCCACCAAACTTCCGGCCTGTCTTCTCTCTCTGCCGTTCTTCTCCCGCTCATCTTTCACTATCCACCTGGAGTTCTTGTCGTGTGATATCTTGTAGCATACAACAAGCTACACTCATCTAGACAAGAGCTTCGTGTAACATCAATGTAGCTTCTCTTTGTCCATTCACATCTATTCAACACCACCAGACAACACACCATAGCTTGATTTTCTAGCTTCATCTCAGACGCTCTTCAACTGCGCGCCAGCTTGCTACCACGTATTTTTTCTCTGCTTCTCCACTGTCCATGTACAACACCGTCTAAATGGGCCCCCTAGACGTTCCCATCCCAATCTCGAGTCATGACGTCGAGACAAATGGAGACTCTTATTATGCGTCCAATTCCGAAACATCAGTTGACAAGAGTCACATTCATGTTGATGTGAATATTGATGTACGCATGCAGCCTACAGCTACAGGAGCTACTGCCACACCCGAAACTCCATCCCCAGAACTTCCCTTGCTGCCGCGATGGAGACGCATGATCCGGAACTTTACTCCATCGTAAGTTGCTCTTCTTCTTACCCACGTACATCACATTTACGCATCACTACTAACTGATAGCCTGCTTCTTTCCACACTCAGCTGGTTTGCCGTTACTATGGGTACCGGTATCGTGTCAATTTTGCTGTATAGTCTGCCCTATAGCTGCTCTTTCACAACCATCCTAAGCTACTGCTTCTTCGCTCTCAACGTCGTCATGTTTGTTGTATTTACCGTTATTTCTGTCCTCCGCTATATGATGTACCATGACTGTTGGCGAGCAATGGTGCATCATCCGGTGCAGTCTCTATTTCTCGGCTGTTTTCCCATGGGTCTTTCCAGTAGGTTCCTTTCCTTCTATCAAGTGCCCTCTGTCGAATACCAACGAACACTGACCACTATCGCCACTACTGCCAGCTATCATCAACATGTCTACAATCTCCCTATCAGCCACTTGGGGCGCCCCGCTGCTCTTCATAGTCTGGATTCTGTGGTGGCTGAACGTGGCATCCTCTCTAGCCACCTGTCTCTTCGTACCGTGGATGGTTATCTACCGCCACAAGCCAGGCCTTAGCACCATCACCGCTGCATTAATACTGCCAATAGTGGCTACTGTGGTTTGCGCTGCTTCAGGTGGCCTCATAGCGTTGCACTTGCCCGATGCTGGCAACGCCCAACTGACAATTATTGTATCTTACATCTTATGGGGCCTAGGCGAGTACTTCTGCGCTATTGTCATTTGCTTATACTTCCACCGCCTGACCATGCACAGTCTGCCTCCGCGCGATTTCATAGTCTCCGTATTCCTACCTATTGGTGCCCTAGGAAACGGCGGCTTTGGCATCATCAACCTCGGCCTGGCTTCGCTTAAGACATTCCCTAAAACGGGGCTGCTCGCCGAGAACATTGGAGGCGAGGGCTCGTCTCTTGTGGCTGGTCATGTGCTATATGTCATCGGCATTTTAATTGGGCTCTGCTGCTGGGGCTTTGGTATGGTGCTGCTATCGTTTGCTCTCATCAGCATATTTACCACCAAGAGGTTCCCGTTCAACATGGGCTGGTGGGGCTTCACTTTTCCTATGGGCGTCCTGGCTACCTGCACAGGTCTCTTAGCCCAGCAGCTGGATAGTATCTTTTTCCGCATTATGACATTGCTGCTTTCCGTTGCTGTGATTATCTTATGGTTCATTGTAGCCATCAAGACTGTCTTATTAGCGCGCCGAGACCTTGTGGCTGAGAGCTTCCCTGAGTACCCTCTCTGGAAAAAGGAGTTTCAACCTGAGTAAACCGCCATGATTCTGTGCCTCTCTCTTCACTGTTCCATACACTATTTTATTACTTCCTTTCATTCGTCGTCTTAGCATTATCAACGGCCATCATTCTTATACCCCCTTTGGCGCAATAAAATCTCATTCTTACTCCATGCATGATGTTTGCGGTAAAAGCGGCTTAGTAGCTTGACACTTCAGACTTAATCTATTCATATGATATTTTTTTGTCATTTAATCGTGGTTTCTTCAGCTTCCGTAACACAAGCCAGTGCCTCGTCCATAGCGGTGTCAGAGATCCCAAGTGTTATATTTTGAGTGGTGGTGATACAGTAGTGATACAGTGATAGTTGTAGCGGTGTAGAGATGGCAGCGACGCTTGGATTTGTGAATCAAGATAAGAATGAAACATTCGGTTCTTAGGCTGACTCGACCATCTGCTTAACTAGCGCCGAGACTTCCTTCTTGTCAACATCCTTGCCCTCAAGCTCTGCGTTCATACGCTTCATGACCTCGCCCACCAAAGATTTAGCTCCTGCTGCCTTAGCCTCCTCAATCTTTTCAGCAATCAGGCTTTTGAGTTGCTCCAGTCCAACCGACTGCACGCCACTGTTAGCAATGTACGCTTCAAGGATGGCGACCTGGCCCAATTCCTTGGCCTCCAAGTCCTCGCGGCCAGCCCCCTTGAACTGTGCTGCTGCATCCTTAGACGCCGCCACATTCTTGCGTAGTAGAGCTACCAGTTGTACATCCGTCTTGATCGGTGATGCAGTTTTAGATGCATTCAGTGTTGCTGACATAATAGCCCGCAGCACCGCTAGCCGCGGCGCATCTTTTGCCCGCATCGCAGTCTTCAGGTCGCTTTTGATCATGCTGAGAAGCGCTGGCCCATCGGTGGCCGTCGAGTATAGGCGCTGAGAGGTCATCGTCATCGCCGCTTGCCGCATGAGGGCGGAGCTTTGTGAGGCAAACATAGAGCGACGGGCGGCAAGGCTCAACATTTTGTAGGAAGCCTGCAAGAAAGTAACGAGCAACTGGACAAGCTGTGGGAAAAATAATTCCTAGGTTATTAACCGGCGAAATTTCAACTCTTTCAAAAATACTACATCAAGAGCTTCGAAAATTCTGGGACATCTCCACTCAGGCGCCAATTTTAACCCCATGTTAACCCTACCATAAAACTTGACATTTTTGTCACAAGTATCACAAGGTGTCATTTCAAAGGTTAAATTTAACGTCTGCCTTTTCAAAGTCTCCAGGCAGCTACTCCTCAAAATCTAAATGCGTTTATATAAATGACACTGTTACTAATTATCCATATAAGAATGCAAGCGGACGGTGGCTGTCAGGCTATGCCAGACTGAGAAGTACACCAGTGTGAATGATCTCACTTCAAAACCTCGAAGACTCAGCCCTTTACTCCCACGTAGGTATAGCTAGGGCAGTGTTAGCTATGAGAAATGTGTAGACGTAGGATGTTGAAATACTTGCATATTAAAGTAGGCCTAGGAAAACGAACATGGTTAGCGTCTGTGCTATACAATCGTAATACGTAGGGCGCTATAAATGTCATGCTATCTTACCTGCAGACTGTGATTATTGGCATCGTACTGGGCTCGACGCTGCATGGCCCGGACGTCATCTTCTAGAAGACTAAATTTTGTCCAAGTCAATGACTGGGTTGAACAAGACGATTTGCTCAATTGAAAACTCACCGTTCGATAAACATCAGAGAGAACAAAATAGTTCCACCTAGCATGAGCTGGACATTGCTTTGGTTAATGTGACCTAGTTCCTTTGCGTAGGCTTCTATGGCCATCATATTGGTAAGTAGTCATTACGAATGTTTAGCATGTTTTAGCGAATACTTACCCTCAGGCCATGAACATGTGGGTGCCATGATTACGTTTGAGGCAATGTCGGCAAAGCCCACACTGCACATCATTTGGTATAGTTTTTTAGTGATTTCCGGGTCTTTTCGTCTTGACATGGTTTGGTAGTAAAGCGCCCCCCAACGGCCTAGCCCCTGTTCTATTACCTTCTGCATTAGCTCTATTTGCACATGTAGTTTTTGTCTCTTTGCGATGATGATATTTTATAGAAGCCTACCTGGAATCGCCTGATTGGAACGTGAATAAGGTTGGTAATCCATCTCAGCCATTTGAACAAAGCCCCCTCTTTTGGTGATGCGTTTGAGCTCATGGAGATAGCCTACCCAATGGCGCTTTTCAACACCACCGGCAACCATCCGACTATTGACAATGTCGAAGGATTCTGAATCGAAAGGGAGGCTAGTGGACGTTAGCTGCTGATATTCTAGGGGTAGAGCTATGAAACAAACCTTTCATTAAGATTTGCACGTTTGATTTCAAGGTTAAGTGGGATTTCGTCTGGGATGAGAGTGAATGCTATGTCGATCGCTACGACCTGTAAGATGTGGCGTTAGCAGTGGCCTAGCTCTACGTCCATAACAGGCCTTGAGATTTTCCTAAGGATACTTTGGGAGCGAGTTCCGTTTTTTGATGTGAATGTTTAAACAACATACATGACAGTTGGGGAACATAGTGGCCATTGAAATGGCCCAGGTGCACGATCCGGCACCACAGTCCAAGATAGATGTAGGCATGTACGAGAGCTGTTTATAGGTTAAGGACCCATTGAAGGCGGCACACATAAATTTATGTTGACAGGCCTGTCGGTAGTTCTCATCCTGATTGCAGAAGAGATGAAATTAGCCTTGTGACATCCAGCTTGTGTACATGCTGTAGACTTGCTATGCTGTTTCATCTTACAAAATCAATAGGCTCGTAGTGGATATGTTCATGAACGGAAAGCACATGATAGTCTCTACCGGCATAGTCAAGCACTGCGTCTAAAAGTGAATCATCAGATCCAGCTGGTGATCCGTCACTCCGAGGAGAGATAGGGACACCTAGCTCGTACGGGTCGGGATCGTACGGGTTTTCGCTCATTCTTCATGTGCGTCAGATAATGTAAGTCGTATTTGTAGCAGGGGTATTTACTTACATGTTGTGTAATGGGAACATGGCTGTGAACAGTTGGAGCTTGGGTGAGTGAGGCTTAAAAATGGCGGTGAGGAGCAGTGTAAGGCGCTTGCTTCTTATTGATGTTCTTAATTAAAGACATCCAGAGCGGGCACATTGCTTTTTATAAAGACATGTCGATATCCCAAGCGGTGAGTGATGTGTACTAGGTTGAAACTGCAGAGAGATCCCATACTACACCTTTAATAGATTACGTGTGTAACATGACCGGTAGCACACGGCCTGGAGGCTGATTATAGTAAACGAAGGCTATCATGTTTTGGAATCTCGCAGGCGGTCGTCTCCAAAGTTGAAAGTTGATTAGGCTTCTTTACATACTGTTGGACGCACAGTCATGGCTCGCTAAAGGTGGTCTCGTAAATGGAACCAACAACATGAACACCGTATTGATTGAGAGAATGAAGCACTAAAATAGACGGTCAGTTGGGTTTTTGGTTACCGAAATAGGTTAGATCAAGATCCTCACAGATGACAGTGCATCCCTTTCATTGGGTATCAGGCCAAAGAACTGTTCTGGGTCTAGCTTCAATAGCTTGTGGAATCTAATGAGACCGACTACAACTGTAGCTCCTCATGAAGTTGTAAGCTTAGGTTCGCTGCCTAACCTAACAACTCACCTTTAGGTCGTTTGAGAGGTCTTGTGCGAATATTTCTATTTACCGCTTCAATCTTGGGTCACCTTCAATGGCCGTTAAAAAAGGCCGCCAGTATCGGAAAGCGCGCTTCCAATTTTGATAGTGGGGAGATAATGAATGGTGTGTAGGGTCTAGGAAGCACCTTCCGGCCGGTGAAAATGCTACTCTTTCTCTTGACGGTAGTTCCCTGATTTGGAACACGGAAGGGCTTCAGATTTGATGAGCCCTGAGGTCCCGCACAAGGCCACACAAACACCGTATTGTTTTATCTTGAAATTTTTTGGGCCTATTAGATATGTTATGTGCCTACAGGACAAAAAGAAGAACACCTCCTTTCTTAAAACCTTGTTCGACGACCGAAGATGTGACTTGGATGTCAACGTTCCATTTTCGAGACCTCATGCACCATCAAGTTCTGCCTTTTGGCCCTCGTTTCCACATAATTCCATTTTTCGATTCTTTGACGGTTTTAGTACGAAATGATTGATTTTCGATCTAACAAGTCATTTCGCCGACAACCTCACACGCCACTCTCGCAAAAGGCATTATTAACCAGTGACGCGGCCGCATTCAGTCAGCACTTTGTTAACCGCAAGAAAAACCCGAGAAAACGGGAGGTAATTCGAAACTGCAGTGAAACTGCTTGTTCAATAGCATACAAAAACCCAGACCTGTATGTGCTATCCTATAGTTATCTTGAGGTTAGCTCCAATTACTAAGCCCCACTGCTGTGGAAATAGACCTATCCAGAGCATTGAATTTGACTCGGATGATGAGTTGCCTGCTGGAAATGATGAAAATACATTGGAAACAGCAAGCTGCATTTTCGATTTTGACTTTGACGATGGGGCCTCCATGACACAAAACTCCAGGGTCTCCGAAGTGTTAGCTCTTGGTAGGTTCAGCATGGCTCATTCTTATTCTCTGTACAACGCAAGCATAGCTTGATCTTATCTAACCCCTAACTTGGAATAATAGATGCAAACACGTTACTCTCGAAACAAAGGAAAGCTGCCTTTATGATCAAGTCCAGGACTACGTTCCAAGACGCAGTAAGAGCTACCGCTGCTGAGTTCAACATTGAGTCCACATTGGACAAACAATCTAATACTGCCCTGCCTGGGACCATGGCCTTTAGGTGCCGTGACGGCTTTGAGGGCACTGAAGTGATTCCTAATAGCCCGGGCCTCCAGTATACATCCAAGCGACGCCGCAATCAGTGTCTACCACTCGGCTCTCTACCCACGAAAAAGGCCTGGCAGGATACTCCAAACAAGAAGATTAAGCGCGCAATGCAGGAGCTACAGAAGATTGATGGTCTGGAAAGTCGAAAAGATACTCGAGAGCTTTCCTGCTTTGGCCAGCTAGAGTTGACGCCTACAAAAGCTCACGACGTTGTCATGACAAAGTCTCCTAACCGCGCGTTTGGGGATCGTAGTGGCGAAAATTTCTTGATAACGTCTTCGCATTCTGTGGAATTGTCAGAAAGATACACAGGGAGTATCAAGGCGGCAGATATACCCGACATCTTTGCCTTACGTCCGCCCAGTACTGTCGGAAGCTTGAGCAGGCCAAGTGGTACTTGCCCGCCTCTGAGACATCTTACAGACCAAGGAAAAAAGCCATTTGAAGTTAGCGCGGTTTTAACCCAAGCACAAGCTGCTGTAGACTTGACTCACACGCCAGAATGCACCGATGCGTCCACGTGTTACAGAACGCAATTCAATCAACACACAAATTTCTCAGGCTCTGAGGTGACGATCGCAGACTCTAGTCAGACTTCCGCAGCAGACGCCGAGTTTGAAAAAGCCAAGTGCTGTGCAATGCCTGAAAATAATTCCGTAACCGAGAACCAGCCAATCTCTGGCGAGGTTTCCAAGATGGCGCTAGTTCAAATCCAAGAAACTGATGATTCCAAAGCCCTAGCAAAGCACAGTGTCGCTAGACATAAGTCTACTGAAAAATCTGCTGTTGAAGCTGTTAAGCAAAAACCTTTGGGCTGTGAAAAAGTTTCCGTGACGGGAGATGCTGCAGGATGCTTTGAGGGTAATTCAGGCGAAGGCGAAGCAGCCCCAGAGTCTCTTATTTCAAACGCGCCGGTGTCCAATGAGGAACTTCCTTTGTCCTTAATTGCACAGAATACTGTTGATGAAGACACCTCTACATTACTGTCTACATTAAGCCATCCTGGCATCTCACGTCCGCCACAAATCCAAACAGACCTGATGGAGGATACCAAGAAGCTAGACTTGCTGTTACCAAGCTCGTCTAGGAAAAGATACAAAAGCTATGGTTTTTTGCTCGTGACGAAGAAGACGATTGGTTTAGCGGATAGGGCCAGTAAAACTGATAAAGCAAGGCGGACTTTATCAGGGGGGCAAAGCCTGCGTCTCCCCACAGGTCACTGTTTTGGTCAGTTGAACACATACATCAGTTGAGTTTAATGATGCAGTGTTGATGTAAAATGGATCATTAAACTCTCACTTCATATCATAGTATTTTCTTATTGAATGTGGAATTACATAAAAAAGTTGCCGAGTCAAACTACAAACAGGGAATATCAAATGCATTGTCAGCTGTCTAGACTCGATAAATTAGACCAAGTCAAGTTAGGTTAGGCTTCTACTACATAAGCCGTTATAATCACAGGTTACCAAGGCAAAAGGTTAAGAACCAAAGACAAGAATAAGGTAAAGAAAGAAGCAAATACGACACTAATAGAAGCAAACGAGCTTATAGGACCAAGACTTATCCTCTACTCCGTCGTCTCCGGCCTCCTGCACTGACCTTGGCTTCGCATGCTTCAGGCCCAGCTGAGACACTAGAACATTCACTTTGGCGTGAGGAACTGCGACGACTACACCCGGGTCTACTTCTGCGGCTTGAACTAGCCTCAGGCAGCTCTTGAATAACAATTACGACATTATCACTGCCATCATCGTCTCCATCGTCGTCAGGGCTCTGACTTTGGTTTTGATTTTGGGTCTGACCGTAGCCATCATCAGGTTCGCCCCGATGCAGCACTAGGTCGGTGATACGGCGCGGCACTGGTTTGCGTATCAGGCTGCGCCGCTGGAACTCTCTTTGCTGAACGACAATGTCACTGCTAGTCGAATCTGTTGACTCCAATGTCTCGCTGGTTATGATAAATGGACGCGGAATCGTATGGCTGCTAGTGTGACTCTGACTCTGTGTATGATGACTTTTGCTACGTTTGCGACTCATACTGGCGCTAGAACTAAGGCGCAAACTGTCATGCGAGAGCCGCGCTGGCTTGCGGGCATTCGTACGTGTTTGTGATGCGGATCGCCGGTGGCGCTGCGAGCTTCCGCGCAACGGCAAGTGGGCTCCTGAGTGGGCATGAGCAGCGGCAGCAGCGGCAGAGCTGTGCGTCGAAGTGTGTAAGCCCAAAGGGGCGGCCATACTCATGACACTAGCGCTACTAGAGAGATTGCAGTCCTTTTTCTGAGAATTAGTGTTGGCGGCGGCAGCGGCGCGGGCTTCAGCAGCATATTCCCGATTGACCCAGCAGTAAATGCTGCAGATGACAATGAGGAAGGCGAAAGCTACACCAATGACAATCCCAGCTACAACGCCTGGCTTCGCCCCATGCGAGTCGTTTCCGTAAGCTCCTGGCACCGTCTTGTATATGGTGATAGTGGCATCACGAGCGGCAAGGGGATGCGGGATGGTTCGAGACGGATGGCGTGCAACGACAGAGTAGATGTCAGAGGGGAGAAGCGGCATGGTGAGGCCTAGCGCACAGAAGAGGAAAGGAAGGGATGAGCGCTGAGGGGCAGGTCAGGGCAGATGACGTGAAGAGGGTAGTTGAGGTTAAAACTTTGGGTGAGTAAAGACTGGTGGGGTGGCTGAGAGAGGGGGGGGGGGGG
>JAZBQP010000269.1:0-34454 GCA_038407015.1 Ceratocystis ficicola | reverse complement strand
CAGTCATCAGTCTGTCCGAGGACAGGAGCGCAAGAAAAAAACAAAAACAAAAGGAAATAAATGGGCTGTGTGAACTCTCAAAATTCAGCCCTGAGTGCGAAGGTGTGCTCCTTGAGGTGGAGTGGTGGTGTGGCGATGAGGTGTTGGCGATCGCGAAAAAGGGGTCGTGAAAAAGGAGGCGAATCGACGACGAGGTTGACCTCAAAGTTGGGTAAGCGCGGCCTCAAAGCTTCGCAGCTCATTGTCTAAATCCTTGACAGGGTCAAGAAGAAAGAAAAGAATGAAAAAACAGATATCGGTGTCATAAAAGTTTTCCGCCAAAAACCTGAAAAAAAGGTGGCACCAGACCTCAAAGGTACCCCCCCGAGGGTTGTAGGAGGGAGAGTTGGCCGCAATCATCGGCTGAAATTTCGGTGATATTTATGAATAAATATGATTGTCAGAAACCAAGCAAAAAAAAAAAAATTAAATAGAACATACATACAAAAGCAAAAAACGGAATCCTGCGAGTACGCCTTCGGGCTCTGCTGTTTACAGACCCTCCTGGTGTCATTCACCTGGCCCTTTGTATGGTCATGCGGGACACTCTGCATTCACGCAGTCTCGCAACCGCCGACCGCTCAAAGGTGGTCTTGGGTGACGACATCACTTAGGACTTCATTTGTCCGGAACGCCGTCGTATTGATAGTTAGCTCTGTTCAGGTAGACGTTAAAAAATACAACAACAACAAAAAAAAAAAGAAACCAAGCAAAACTAACTACAAACAAACAAACAAAAGCAAAACTAACTTTTGCCGAGTTGAAGAACCTCCCGGTGTTTACACTGGGCCCACGATGGTCAAGGGAGGCTTCTGAAGCTCATGCACACCCGCTACCGCTGACCGCCTAAGAACGGCCCCGGATGACGACATCATCCCCGGCTGGTCTTGCCTGGAATATGCCGTCGTATTGTTGCGTAGAGTCAATCAGGTAGACGTTAAATAGAACAAACAAACGCAAAATCACCAACTCTCCCTCTTACAACCCTCGGGGCAGAGTACCTTTAAGGTCTGGTGCCTCCCCTTCCTCGGACTTCTGGAGGACGATTCCTATGACAATGATGAGCGTCTTTCGTTCTTTTCTTTTTCTTTGACTCCGTCACGGATTTTGACAATGAGCTGTGGAGCCTTGAGAGCGCACTTGCCCAACTTTGAGGATCAACCTCGTCGTCGACTCGCCCTCTTTTTCTACAACTTTCGCGATCGCTAACTCCTCATTGCCACAACACCACACCAACTCAAGGAGTACGTACACCTTAACGCTCAGGGTTGAATTTCGAGAGTTCACACAGCCCACCCTCTTCGTTTCTTTTGTTTTTGTTTTTCTTGCGCTCCTTTGTCCTTAGACAGACTGGTGACTGTGGCAGGTCACTAGAAAGGGGGCTGCCTTGCGCCTCATACACACCCGCAGGGCAGCGGCCATCAGAAAAGTGAAAGGATATATTGCGAGCTCTCGGATGCTCACATAGTCTGGCTTGTACTCGTGATCTTCACGACTTTAGGAAGTGTGGCAGGTTTTTCAGAGGAACGAATGTTTGTGGGGAAGTTTGTGGTTGGTGTTACTTCTGGGCTCAGGGTACATCTGGGGATTTGCTTTTTCTTGTTTCTGACGACTACAGGTGGAAGACGAGTAACAAGCTTGCTTGGGAGCATACGTGCTTCTCTCGCCCGAGATTTGTGGTGAGCCTAGCAGAAGGTCATTTCTGTCCGGTAACCAATCGGGCACAATAAAAATAAACTGATAGCCCAGAGCCATGTGCCGCTTGATATTTAGTAGATAGACGTTAAGTAATACAAACATGCAAATAAACAAGCAAAGTTTGGATGCTACGGAGCCAACATAGAATCTTGCATCAATCTAGCTGGGGCACAAGAGTGGAGAAACCTACTACGTACGGAGTACGAAGAATAGCGGAAAGAACAGGAAGGATATAGCTTACTTAAAGATGTCACCTGTGGCCCTTTCGCGTGCCTAACCACAAAGGCCTTGATGTAACAGAACTGGGCCATATCCTGATAGCCAGTGTGGGTTATGGAGACTTCGATCCGTACTATGACTTCTTCAACCACAGGTGTCCACGTAGATGCATCCACTGCAGCTAGACTAAAAAGCGACGACGCTAGTGGATGTGCAAGACTCCGCCAAGACCGTGGAGCCAAAGGTCTGTGGATAAGCTACTGAAAAACACAAAACGGGGAAAGGGAGAAGGGGGCACATAGGAAGAGGACCAGCATGGGAGGAGATGTCGAAGGGGCTTAAGAGTTCTTTCTCCTCATGATCAGGGACTAATTTAAAATGCGGCAACCGCTTCACCGAACGGAGGACAGAACCGACGTACTCCACCAGGACCAATAGCCGTTGGCCTCTTCGACTAGACTACTGAACAGGCAGGGCGTCACAAGTCAAAGACTTCAGGTTTGCAAGAAAGGTTTTATAAAAGATAGATCTTGCAAGTGCTTGGCGGAGAAAATAGACTCGAAATGGGGGGCATGTCGAGTAGATACATAAAAGGGAGTGGCTAATGTAGAGAGATGTGGGTTGCTCAGTTTTCTTTTCCTTTCTATCTTAGCATCCTTTTTTTTCTTCATAATGTAGGCGGTCAAGCTTGCTTGGCAACATACGCGGTTCTCTCATCATAATTCTGTAGCTAGCCTTGCAGAGAGTTAGCTCTGTCCGGCAGCTTGCCCGGCGTTGTTTGATCTTGGTGATATTAACTGACGTTAAATGTGCTCAGATTAAATTCGAGAAATATTCCTTTTCATGCTCACAAGCAACATGGTACTTAATATCCTGGATATTGATCTACTATTAGCTTTTTCTCCTAGGATAGTTACAGCAGAAATAATTGCATATACGCCGTAATGTGGCTGATGTGAAAGCACGTTACCATGTAGTATTTACCAATGGACTTTTCGTATGGCGCATTCGCTGCGGTTACTCTATCTTCCCATTGCTTTCTTGTGTATCCTTCGGTCCCTCTTTTGCCACTTGCCAGCGATACTCCTTTTCAACGCCAGCTTCTCTTTGAGCAGTATCACATAGGTTTAGATCACCGCATGAGCATGTAGCACCAGGTCGCAACCAGCGATATGTCAAGCTCCAGCGATCGCCTCTTTTCCGGATTTCACCATCTCGAAGCACATCAGTTTTGCGCGCTCTTATGCCATGGGTCCAATGCAAGCGTGAGTCTCCGCTCATCTGGGTTAAGCTACGTGGTGGCAAATCTATGTCTACGACGGTTCCTGTGGACCCGTTCTTGAACTGCATTATAACCGGCGCGCCGAGCGATAGTGCGTAGAGTTGATCGAAGGCGCTATGCGTGTCAACGTGTGGTGGGATGCCTGTTCCTGGGGAATAGTGCTGAAGGCAGACTTGATCAGGTGGACGGCCCTCGGTGGTAGGAAGCAGGGGGAGGAGCCAGACTGGGAAGGGAATGAAGGGGACTTTCGGGTCAATGCCAAATGTCTGATAGCTAAAGGTGTAACCATAATGTAGAGACAGTCGACCCTTTCTCTCAGGCCATGAGAGCTGTGTGCGGAATATGTCAATGAGCTCGGCCTCATGGTCTGCGGTAATGAAGTTGGGCTGCATGAGAATACCGCGGGGCTCTGTGTCCAAAGGTTCCATCTTGGAGGAAGAGAGGGACACAGAGAAGGAAGTAGCAAGGGAAGAGAAGAGAAGGGCAGGGCAGGGCAGGGAAGGGAAGGGGAGGAAGGGAATGTTATGTTACACAACACTAAGCGGTGGTTTGAAAAGATGGATTAAAAATGTCTTGGGGGCGAATGGTTTTGAGGCGAGAGTTTGAAGTGCAGGCCGGAGGAAATTGAGTAAGACAAAGTAACGACAAAGTTGTCACGTGAAAAGAAAGAGGAGGAAAAAATAGCTAGTGCGAGAAATAATGGGCCCATCACAGTCCTTTTCTAAGGGAAGGCTGGAGGGGGTTATAGTGCATGCTGTATGTAGATAACACTGTATATAGCGTTATCGAGCTCTGAGATATGATACAATATCAAAAAGGCAAGACATCTGCTTCATGTTGCACTTGCACTGTATCTCACCGTCTCGCATGCTGTCTCCCGTTCAAAATGCATGTGTCTTCCATTTATCGGCTCTTAATTGCCCTGCTCGCCTATATGCTGGACTCCTGTAATTTTCTTGATCATTTTTGATCTCCCTGAACACAAATTGTACGACGTGAGCAGGAGTGCTAATGTAGAGGGATCAGCCTGAAGGGGCTGCATGCAGGCATCCGGTGGAGGGCCTTTACTCGAGATGGAGACGTCAGAAAGGGCAAGAACTGCAGAATTTGCTGTGATTGGGGCAATTGCTTCTTCATTTGACCGCGATATAAATGTACCAAGCATAGTCGGGCAGCTTTCTGGGCCTGGGCATGGCTTGCCGCGTACTGCTCCCAGTGAAGCAGTTTCTTTTCTCTGGTGTCTTCATTTTCGCACTTACGTTCATGTCTTTCTTTGTTTGTTTTTAGCTCCACTGCCTAATCTTTTCCACACTGCTTTTTCAACCGCCAGCTCTAGATACGCATATATTTCTGCATCTATTTGTTCCTTGTGTCTCTGGGTTCTTGCATTTCCAAATCTCTTGGATTTGAGTTTGTCTCCTGGCTTCCTATACTCCCAGTCAGCTCTCCTATCTTGACTTCCTCTGGCTCTCATTTCAACTTGGTACGTGGCTTTTGATGTATTCCATAGAAGTAAATGAACAGAAAGCTCGTCAACATTGATCCACGGCTTTCTCATGTTTCATACACCAGTATTGCTAATTAGCCGCGGCTTTGTGTCACAGGCAAGATTGAAGAAACCCAACAAAAGGGACAAAAGACTGACAACGGACGGCGCCTTGGAAACAACAAGTCTTGAAGACGATTAGCCTGTAATCCTTGATTTCTGGCTCCTAGAGACCGAGACCCAGGCGGCACATAATACCCATATCAGACCTGAGCCCAGACCCGATCAGAGACTTAAACTTGTGCTGCCCTTGGCCCCCCAACGCGGATCAACCGCTTTTGCACCGCTACTTCCCTTGTCCCCCCCTACCCTAATTCGAGAGCCCTTCCCCGTCATTATATTGCGGCGGGAGAGTTGGTGGTAAAGCTAAATCTGAGTCATTCATCTCGGGAAGCGACTACTGCTAGTCTCATCTCTATTGCTCTGTCTCTACCCCGCGAGAAATTCGTATTATAATACCGTGCGGTCATATAAAGACTCTGCCTAGTCGCCATTTTGCTATCCTGGATCTTCTTCTGGTCAGTCTGGCCTGAAAAAGTTGTCAGGGGGCTGCGACTTCTTCCGCACAACCGCTCTTCGCCCTCTTTTGTTTTTATTTCAGCAAGTAAGCAACAATGCATCTGGGCTTCATGAACCATGCTCTGCTGCTGACCAGCGCTGTCTTTTTATCGGTGCCTGTTAGCGGTGCGAATGTTGTGCGCAAGCAGACCACTAAGACTGGCTTTAGTGATAGTCCTGCTGGGCGCTCTAGACATGCCCAGAGTACTGCATCTGGTGCTCGTGTTCCAGTAAGCCAGGCTACAGATACTTGCAGCAATGGAACATATGCACATGCCCTTGCAGAGCCCAAGATAGCGCCCAAAGTGCTCATTTTTAGTCTTGTGAGTCTTCCTTTCCAAGTCAATGTTTCTTGCTCCTTTTTAGCTAACCGACACACTATAGTTTCCTTCAGAAGCAGACATTTGGTACCAGCGCTGGAGCGACTCCGGCTTTGATGATCTCAATGCTGTCCAGACCTCAGCTCCGGGCCTTTGCATGTTATATCCGCATGTGCACTGTACTCCTGACCACTCAGTGTGCCAGGTCACAACAGGCATGGGTGAAATAAACGCGGCCGCTACTGCTATGGCCCTTGGGCTTTCGCCTAAATTCGACTTGACCTCAACGTACTTCCTGATCAGCGGAATTGCTGGTGTCAACCCCCTGCGAGGTACTCTTGGCAGCGTAGGTCTCGCTAAGTATGCCGTGCAGGTGGCGTTGCAGTACGAGATAGACAGCCGTGAGATCCCGAGTGACTGGGCCATGGGGTACGTTGCTTATGGCACCAAGAAGCCACTGCAATACCCTAGAATTCTGTATGGCACAGAGGTGTTTGAACTGAATGAAGCCCTACGAGATGCAGCATTTTTAATGGCATCCAATGCCACACTCGCAGACTCAGAAGCAGCCGGCCTTTATCGCGCCAAATACAGCAACATGGGCGACGTTACCCAAGCGGCAACGTCATCTCCGGCAGTGGTCAAATGCGACACGGCCACTAGCGACGTGTATTACAGTGGGAAGATGTTGAGTGAGGGCTTTGAAAAGGTCAGCGAGGTGTGGACCAATGGTAGCGCGCAGTACTGCATGACAGCATCTGAAGACAGCGCAATTTTGGAGGTGCTTATGCGGCTGGCCATCGAGGGGCTGGTAGACTTTGGAAGGGTGATAGTAATGCGATCAGGTGAGTTTTGCACGCAAACACCAACTAAAAGGAGTCTATGCAATCCAAAATCACTGTATACTTGCTAACTGGCCATATCATGACCGTTATGACAG
Source organism: Ceratocystis ficicola (assembly GCA_038407015.1). Classification (NCBI taxonomy): domain Eukaryota; kingdom Fungi; phylum Ascomycota; class Sordariomycetes; order Microascales; family Ceratocystidaceae; genus Ceratocystis; species Ceratocystis ficicola. The sequence continues at coordinate 27,852 of JAZBQP010000269.1, read as the reverse complement.
GCTCTAACTTTGACCGTCCCCCAGACGGCACCACCGCCTACGAACACCTCCTAACTCTTAATCAAAACGGCTTTTCTATTGCGATTAACAACCTGTACAACGCCGGAATCAGGATTGTGCAGGGCATTGTGAAGAATTGGAACTGCACGTACGAGAAAGGGCTCTCGCCAAGCAACTATATTGGGGACATCTGGGGCTCGCTTGGTGGACAACCAAGTTTTGGACCAGGTAGTATCACCGGCGGCTACCCGATCAAAGCTGGGGGTCAGACGGGTAACTTAATGCGGAGAGGAATGACTGGAGCAGACTTTGCTAAAGGCCATTCCATGATGCAAAGGTAGGAATTTTTTGTTTCTCTGGTGTTAGTGGTGCACCAAATTCTTTTCCTGTGTGCTTTGCCCTTTTTCCCGTCTTCTTTCTATTGTTCCCTGCTGTACTTACAAGTGGTCGTCGCCTTATAAGGGAGGATTGTTTGCCTTGTTTCTTGTTTCTTGTTTCTACATCTTCTGCGTAGAGGCTTCTTTTCGTTTGTCATAAGTTTGTCCTTTTCTAGTATCAACATTTCGACAGTATGACTGCTTAGTATCTATAACTATCATTTCTAATTTCTACAAACATTGTATGCAACTAGCCCATTTGATGTGTATTTACTGCGTTTTCCTTTGTCTTCAGGATAGAATGCCAAGTAACGGCATAATAAGAGGCGAGACTAGTTCGAATAATTCATTATACAGTTATACGGATATTGCAGCTGTTGATTTAGTTTACATTTGAAGGGTTCATCCTTGATTTGACGTGTGGCAGCTAGTGTAACCTTAATTTTACTTTCATCGAATATGAGCCCCTTACGAGCAAGGGCTGGCCAGGCTGATCGCTAGGTCTCGACTATCGCTATTTAGTGTCTGTAAATTCAAGGGTTGGGAGAGCTAGTCTGTTCTTGAGGGAAAATGCAGTTTTTGAAATACAGATGAGCACATTTTATCAAATCTATGATGTCTCTATAATGTGCTTTTTGAAGTGGCACATTACATCGAAAAAAACCAAAGGAGGCAGAGCATGATGATACAACGTCTGGTTGATCAATGAATGTTGTGCCCATCAAGAATTAGAAGCTAGCAGTGGCTATTTGAGCAGGCCCCAAGGTTTTCGCATCTTTCTGCACCCATAGTAGGCTGTCAACCTGAATAATACCTTCACAAGACTGGTCGTGCTGATGTTGTGAGTGTTGGTGACAGCAATGTTTTGAAAATCTGGCTGGTGGGTCTAAACTAACTGCAAATGATAGCTATATGCTTACACTGGCCTTCTTGATGGTCGTATTTACAAGAACACGTCGCTTACTCTACATGACAAGTTCCCAGGCAAGTGTGATTGTGGTCAGCGGTTACGAAATAGATGAACGAACAATAGCATGCAGCCAGTGTTTTGTTGATGGCGCCACATATTGACTAGGGTCTAGGGTTAAAACACAAATCACACGGTTTTTCTCACCATGTGAAACACAGTGAAAAAGCATGAAAACATCAGTGTGTATACAGTGTGCCAAGTATCTTGCTATCCCATGATCAATATCTAGCGCCACAGTTTTGAAGGAGAGATTACTATTTGACGAAGCAACTTCCCTTTTCATCAGAAATAAAACAGTATCTTTATCTTTTCTTTCTTTCAGTTTTAGACAACAGAAAACATTCTTTATTGTAGCTCGAAGCCTTTGGATACTTGGCTTGAAATTTTCGCAAGACGAACTTTTCCGAAATCGTCATCACTAGCCATTGGCGGGATTAGCTTCATGACCACTATCACTGGACTTAGACTGTTATGTCATCATTATCATTGATTCCGTATTCATCGGCCGAAGGCCGAGAAATCGTACTGTAAGTTTGAGTGCTGCTTTCTCCACTCTTGGATCGAGCTGCTGATGTTTGTAATCGATCAACCAACTAGACGCCATCGCAATGCGATTGTTGTCCGCGATCCCACGTCTCAACAACTGGACATACGGCTTCTTACGGAGTGCCCGACATGCCATAGGTCCTTACAGCCGTCAGTCCCACCATCGGATCAAAATGGCTTCGAGGGCGGTCAAGCTGGTGGCCGACACGAGTCCTACGTTAACCCAGAGTACTTCCGCATGCTGCGCGCCGGGGCATATAGCCACCGCATTGCTAATTCTGGCGCGAGACCAGAATCAGAGATACGCCCAGGGCAGGGAGGCGCTGGGTCTCCGCCATTAACTACCTCTAGGAGTCCACTAAGACGATATGTACAGCCTATTTTGCCTGGGTCAGTCTCTGCACCATCTAATGTGTATGTAGAGAACCCTGAAGGTGAAGAGTCCATATCCCAGTCTCAACAGTCGTCGCCACGGCCAGGGCAGAGACAGCAGCCCAGTAGTGGCATTAAAAAAGAGGCCTTCAGTCCGAACTATTTCCATACATTTTTTGTTGAAGAGAAGGTTTTAGGCAAAGGCGGCAAGGGGGTAGTGCTGCTTGTCCGTCATCAAATTGACGGATGCACGCTGGGTGAGTTGGGGTGCGGTGTGTTGCTGATGCCAGGTGGCAGTGCTAATACCATATTGAAACAGGACATTTTGCGTGCAAACGAGTGCCTGTTGGGAATGATCACGCGTGGCTTGAAAAAGGTGAGCCTTTTACCACTGCGTCTCTACAAAGGGGAGGGAATCTACTAATATATGACCAATACGCCCAGTACTTGTTGAGGTTGAGCTGCTGGCTAAGCTGTCTCATCCAAATCTTGTCTCATACCGCCACGTGTGGCTTGAGGATGTCCAACTGAGCATGTTTGGGCCCAGTGTCGCCTGTGCTTTTATTTTGCAACAGTATTGTAATGGCGGCGACTTGCTGAATTACGTCGCCGGCTCAGCGCCAGCTGCTATCACTAAAGAAGACCTCAAGGCTCAACTACGTCGTCGTCGATCCCGAAGCCAGCAAGACGCCCCTTCGATTTCAAGACGACCGCTACCACTAGAGGAAATATACTCATTATTCAAAGATGTCACTTCTGGCCTTGTCTATTTGCACGCAAATAGCTACATACACCGAGACTTGAAACCAAGCAATTGCCTGCTGCATCATGACGATAATAGCACTGTGGCTACAACCTGCCTTATCAGCGACTTTGGCGAAGTTCAAGTAGAGAACGCTGCTAGGAAGTCTACTGGCTCAACGGGCACTATCTCTTACTGTGCACCGGAAGTTCTTCGGAAGGATGCAGCCGGCCGATACGGGAATTTCACCACCAAGTCAGATATCTTTTCACTTGGGATGATTCTGTACTTTATGTGCTTTGGCCGGCTCCCATACCGGAACTCCAACGCTACGGATGAGGAGCAAGAGGACATTGATCTTTTGCGCGAGGAAATCTTATGTTGGGAGGGCTTTCACGAAGAGCGGCGCGAAAGACCAGATCTGCCGCCTAAATTATACCAGCTAATTAAGACTCTACTGGCCGTAGACCCAACAAACCGACCGAGTGCTGCCGAGGTCTTGGCTGCAATTCGCAACGAATCGCCATTTGAACCAGGCATGAGAGGGACAGGTGGCGTTGCTCCATTGGGTATTAGACGGGTACAGCTGGTAGACACACCCTCTCCATCAGCAACGCCTACCCCGGGTATGTTACATACACAACATAAGACCGATACATATTCTTTACTAAATCCAGCTACAGACGGGCGGTCTACCCCCCAAAACAATACTACACTACCCTCTACTGGCTCTAACCCCTTTGCTTCTGGCTCCCATCGGTCGTCACGCTCTCCTGCACGGGCATCTGGCTTGGATCATGGGGAGATTGAAAACCCTCGTCTTAGGTCGCAAACAACTGCTATTTCCCATGGCCAGGGCCAGGAGCTCACCCATCATCGACGCGGCGTCCATGAGATCCCTAGTAATCGCCAGCATGCTGGTTCTGAGAATGTATCTGAGGCTATATCCGCTAGCACTGCCCTACAGCGCTCACCTACACATCATTCGCTCCTTGCCTCGGATTCTTCCACAGCGCCTCATACTAACTCTCTTCCGCTCCTTATGCCCCCCCCAACAACCATGAGCGCCTCTGTGCAACCCGCTTTTGCAGTCTTACATACTCTCCGGCTTGCTATTCTTGTGCTTGACTATTACATTGACTCTCTTAGTGCCCCACTGCTACTTACCCTTCGCTGGTTTTTGTTTCTCGCTAAAGCCGCATCTATTGTTCAGCCGTGTGCGCCATATATCCCTAGCATTAGCGCTGCGTTGCCATTAATTGGGCTTGCAGGACTGGATTTACTTCTGCCACTACCTTCAGATTTGGCTTCAAATTCTCTCGGGACTGGGCTTTCGTCTTCCCCACCGGCCCGCTTGGGACGACACCGGACGGGCAGACGTGTAGCTGCGGTCCAAGGCGAGGGCCAAAACGAAGCTCCTTTGTTTACATGGACATTTAGCGGCGCTGTGGTCTTGGGCGTAGTGCATATGCTCGTGCTATGGTGGACAACGAGAGTGGGGACATTGTGCCTATTGTCCTCAGCGGCTAAATTCGACCGGGAAAGTGGGTGACAGCAGCACATGCATATGTAGATGCTAGTATAGGTATGTAGAGAAGACAAGAGAGCATGAGTGGAGAAAAAAGAGGCGCATAATGTGGCGATAAGAGGAGCAAATTAAGGCTCTTTGAATCTTTAGGCCTATTCCTTATCGATGACCTTTATGGTTTTCCATCATCTCCTTTGTCTTGTCTTTTTAGTATTAGTCCATAGTTCTTCACTCAGACAGAGGATATTTCCGAATTTTTTTGTTCCATTCATTAACGCAATGCAGTAGGTAAGAATATCTCCACATCTTGACCGCTTCAAACTTCCTTTTCAACAAAAAATGTAGCCCCCTCTTCCTTATTTAGCTCCCAGATCTGTGATCTGTTACCATGTATTTAAGCTTGCTGGCCAATGCCTAGGTTCTCGGGGTCGGCAGTCACAATACGCAAGGTGTTGGTGTTGCCCATGCCACCCTTCCAGCCCTGGACAACAACGACACGGTCACCGTTCTTGAGGACTTTGAGGGCTAGAGCCTGTTGGACGGCCCACTTGATGCGGCGGTCCACATCCTCCTGCCAGTTAACCTTGGCAAAATCAGGCTTGGCCTCGGGGAACAGGAAGGGGTAGACGCCACGGTACAGATGGCTGTAGCGAGATGCAGAGGCGTTGCGGGTGACCATGAAGATAGGGCACACGGGGCGGTACTTGGACAGCATGCGGGCAGAGTCACCCGAAGTGGACAGGACAATGATACCGCCAGCGCCCAGGTCTAGCGAGGCACGAACAGCAGCCATGGCGCAGGACTCGGTGACGGAAATAGGGCGCTGAATCAGGCTGGCCAGCTCCTCGAAGTGGGCGACGTAGGGAATAGAGTTCTCGGACATGAGGCAAGCCTGGGACATCTCGCTGACAGCCTCGTTGGGGTAGGCACCCTTGGCAGTCTCACCAGACAGCATAACACAGTCAGCGCCATCGGCGATGGCGTTACCGACATCGCTGATCTCGGCACGAGTGGGGCGGGGGTTCTTGATCATGGATTCGAGCATCTGGGTAGCACAGATGACGGGCTTGCCGGCAATGTTGCACATAGCAATCAGCTTCTTCTGAGCAGCGAACACTTCGGCGGCGGGGATTTCAATACCGAGGTCTAAACAAGCGAAATGTTAAGGAATGTTTTGGGGGGATACAAAAGGGAAGATATCATGTAAGTCCGTACTTACCACCACGGGCAACCATGACGGCATCGGTCTCCTCGAGAATCTCGGCAAAGTTGTTGACTATATAGCGCAAGTGTTAGCTTGGATCTTGTTTTGGCATCTGCCATTGGTGGTTGGCTGAGTATGGCTTTACTTACGACCCTGGCGATTTTCAATCTTGGATACAATCTGAATGTGCTTGCCCTCTTCGCCTAGAACAGTGCGGATATCTCTGACATCCTGAGCACGGCGGATAAATGAGGCAAAGACCATGTCAACATTGTTCTTGACACCAAAGCGCAGATCAGACTTGTCCTTCTCGGATAGAGCGGGGAGATCGACGTCAGTGTTGGGCAGGTTGACACCCTTCTTGGAGGAGATAAAACCGTTGTTGCGGGCCTTGACTTTGACGGTCTTGTCATCGACAATCTCAAGAACCTCGAAAGCGAGGACACCGTCATCCACGTAGATGACCCGGCCGGGCTGGATGACCTTGGTGATGTTCTTGTAGTCAACGTACCTAAAGGGGTAAAGTTAGAGACATGAGGAAAGATACTGCGTGTATTGGAGAAGCAGGTACATACATGTTGGAGGCGTCGCAAGCAGTGGCGTACTTGTCGTCGGTGGTGATGTTCATGATGGTACCACCAGAAATGGGGCTGTAGGGGGTGGTTAGCGGGCTGTTCGAAAGCTTTCGGAGCTGATGTCCGACATAAAAGGCGGGAATGGACTTGCTGTGGTCGTTCCAATTGCCACAGAAGAGTTCCTAGTGAGGAATGGGCCAAAAACTTACATATCAGCATCACCAGCAGTGTTGCCGGTACGGATCTCAGGGCCCTTGGTGTCTAGGGCAATGGCAACCTGGCGGCCAGCGTAAGCCTTCTCGGCGGCGCGGGTGTTGTCGATGACGGACTGGTGGTACTCGTACGAGCCGTGGCTGTGGGTAGAAAATGAGAGATAAACTGTTAGCCAAGGGAGTGTAGGGTAAACGAGGACCAGAGAGGATTACTTACGAGAAGTTCATGCGGACAACATTGAGGCCAGCCTTACGCAGGTTGTTGATAGCCTCAACCGAGTTGGTCTTGGGGCCAATGGTGCAGATAATGGATGAGCGACGGTAGTTGCGCTCGGGAGCGTAGGCGGTGTCAAGACCGGCCAACCAGGCAATCTGTGAGAGGAGGAAAAGGCTGAGGTTAGCGGCCAGCTTCTGGTTCGGTGTAGGGCAAGATGAAGAGATAGAGGAAGGGAATGGGGGGCACAACAGAATATTTGCCTACCTTGCCCTGGGCATCAAGGTGTTGCTGAATAGAAGCCATCTTGAGAATTTTTGGGCGGTGGGTTGTATGGGAGGAAGGGAGACTGATAGGAGAGGTGGGTTGAAAGCGAGGTTGAAGAGAAGAAGGAGAAGGCGAGGAAGGAAAGAAGGTTTGTAGGAGGAGAAAAATAGGAAGGAGAGAAAGATAAAAGAAAGAGGAAAAATATGCTGGAACTAGAAAAGGCAAGAAAGCGGGCGGCCAACAAGAAAGAGCGGATTATGTACTAATAATGTTTTTCCGTACTTAAATTGTCTGGTTTACAACGGTTATAGCTACTAGAGCCGCTCTTCTGGTTTTTAGCAACTGCCTTTTCTTTTCACTTGCTTCTTAGTAGCGGGGTACGGAAGGAGGGGTGGGGGTGTCTTGTCTAGTATTATCCTAGTCGGGGTCCAGTTTTGGGGCGACACTTAGACTGATCTGAGCGAATAATGGCCGAAGTGCGTCCAGAAAAGAGAAAAACAAGAGGGGAACTTGAGATGTGGGAGCAAGAGCAGCTTCGATTTCATGTCTATGTTTTGTTATCGCAGCAGTCAGTATATTTCGCAGCGTTAAGGTAGAATTTTGGCACAGGCAATTGCCCTGCCCGGTTATTCTATAGGTAGCATGATCTGATGTGGTCTGGTCTGGCTTGGCTCATGCCATGGTGTTTGAAACTGGAAGCTACGGTGAAGAGAGAGGAAAAATTCTTACATGGCGGAACAATTGCTTGCTTCAGAATGGGAAGGTGCAACAGCTAACAAACTATCAAACAAGGTGGCAGCGGGAGTAGCATTAACAACAGCAGTAAATCAGCCTACGCGAGGCTTGAAAAATGGCAACTACAAACGTTTCACTGGCCTTTCCCTAGTCTAAAGCTGCCTCTATTTTGTTTTTGGATGAGGAGGTTATTGCTCTGATCCTCTCTAAGGGAAGGGGAAAACAAAAGCGCTACTTTTTGCTTCCCTACTCTGCTTGGTTGTTGCCATGCTCATTTTGCGCGTGAACGAAACGACAAACGGAAGGAAAGCAAAATTTGGGGAAGGCGTAAACGTAACTTGGAATAGAATGGAGCATCTTCCCTTCTCCATGTAACTGTACACATATATATTGTACTTGCATACTTAACGATATGCACGCATGCATGCATACTCGCATCATTGTATCTGCATGTCTCTTTTTTTCTCTAGTTTGTTACCTTCCGCCCGTCGCTGGCGCTCTTGTCTAGTGAGTTTGTAGAGCCCCGCTTTCTAATGCCACGGCCGAAAATTGGGGTTCAAATTGAGGCTTTTGGTCCCATTGACCAAGTAAAGTCCCACTAATTTTTCTCACTTCTCAGTTCTTGAATCAGCAAGCAGCCTGACAACTTGTTAGAAACGATGATTCAGTTGTATGGCTAGCGTTGAATCTGATGATAACAGCGATCATATGATGCTCTTAAAACACTCTCGTTTCGCAATCTCGTCGAGTTCTGTTACCTCATGTCTTCTTGCTTTTTATTCTCACGTCACATTTTTCTTCATTCTGCAATCCCTGAAATAAGTCCGTTCACTGGTCCGGACCGAATGGGGAAGCTGCTTGGATATTCTGACAAGGGGAGTTTGGAGTTCACGCCGACCTGAGAAGTGGCTTGATGCGCGGATGTCGTTCGATTTGACTTTGGAATGTTGAGATGATGGTATGAAGTTGTTTCCAAGATTATGCAAGCAAGTTTTGATAAGAAAAAAAAAGCATAGAACCTACTATTTCACCAGGCGGCGGGCGAAGCAGAGCTGAGACCAAAAAAAAAGAGCAACAGGATGCAGGGAACAAGGAAGGAAGGAACAACTTGAAGCACGTTGCTAAACGACAAGACAGGAAGGAGGTAGAGCAGAAGCAAAGAAATGTGGGTTGTGCAGGGGCCTTTGTGTTCGTTTTGGGAACCACAAAAAGGGAAGTTGCAGCCCCACTACTTGCGCCTTCACCTTCCTATTAGAAAAGAATGAGGCGAGTATCCTGAGCAGACAGCATCGGAAGAAGGCCGATAAGGCTAAGATAAGAACAGCGCGAGATTAATGTGCAGATGTGCATAAAGTAGGGAGAATGGGAAAGCATAAATGCACCTGCCTCTTGCTAACGTACACGTCTAACAGTCACATTCAGCCGTTTATCTCTTGACATGGACATGTCTGCTCAAGAGGCTCTAGCGGATAAGTGGCTCCATTGAAAATATTTAGTTTTATGATTGGGCACTCCGCAGTCGGTCCTCAGTTCTGACAGGGAGCGGGCGTTGATGATTATCTGGGTAGAAGTGTCTACGTCAAGGGCTTTTGAGGAAGTAGCCGAACAGATGGACCTTAACCTTTCATATACAGAGTCTGCATGATATAAGTTTTGTAAATTCATAACATTGAGTTTCCCCTATCGCTCGTTCTCTCTTTCTCCCCATAAGTCTTGCGATGTCTTTCTGCGCCTCTAGTTTTTGCTTGGTGACTTTAGGCCTTCAGTGTTCCGTGATGCGTTGGCCCAAGTGTGACCGTATAAATGAAACTAAGTGTGCGATCTCCTCACATCTTGCTGTCCAGCACTGACTTTGATAGTCCTGCGCCATTTGCAGATCGGCTGCCTTTTGCTTCACCCGAGTAGATAGACTATTACACAACTGATAGTAGCGCATACACACATTCGCTGGCCAGAATTTGGCTCTCGCTGAAATCAGGACTAATGCAACCACTTCGATTGGCGGTATGCCCAAGTTGCGGATGTGAGCTACCTGTGGTTGCTGTACATACTGCTCCAAGTACTCAAACATCCACTGAAAAGCCTGTGCGTCTGTTTCCCAGTCTTTGGATTCTGGAAGCTGGGTACGATATGGGTCATCATGTTCGTGGTGCGTGAGGAGAAAAACTAACTTTATCCGCTTGGCTATCTCGGCATACGTGTCTATGCCATTGTTTTCTGTCAGGCTAGTTCCCTGATTGCACTCAAACGCGCTTTTTGGAAACCACTTTCCCAAAACCACGTGCTTTGGCAGAACCACTTTGTTGTATGATGTTGGGCACCGGAAGCCGGCGATGCCCTTGATCTGCGGTAGCTCGCTGTTGCTAGCTGGTGTGTCAGAGAAGGTCCGAGAGCCTACGTGGTTATTGAAAGCCAGCAATTCGGTTTCTGGCTTAGGGCTATATTTGATAAAAGGTGGCGTTGAGCTCATGTAGCAAAAAGGGTACCTCTCATGTACCGAGAATTCGGCTGAAAGAATATCTCTAAATGTGGTGCTTTCGCGGTACATGGCCCAGTACTTTTCGATACATGCTTCTATGTTCATTGGGGATGTGCAAATGCATGCGGGGGGCACTTGTGGGTGAGTAGCCGGAGGAGGGGAGGATACTGAGGAAGAAGAAGAGGAGGCGGGGACCGAAACCGAAGACGCATGGATAGGCCAGTTATACAGAGTTTCCATTGTGTGTGGGCCTGTGCCTACTGCATGCATACCAGTAGACTCTTCTTCTACGGGGTCCTGCGTGTCAAAATACCCCTCGGCCCTTGACTTTGGACATGCAAACCAGTGCTTCATGTTGCGCTTTTTATGCCACATTTCTAGAGCCCCCACAAAAATGTCGTAGTTGAGCCATGGTTCTGTGATGACTTCCATCTACGCGTGACAAGAACGGGTTAGCTAGATATGAAATAAGAAAGGTAGAAAAATTAGGAAAATCAGAAACATGAGGGACACGAAAACAGGAAAAGTCGCAGGCCCATAGTAGCGGGCGAACAGTGGAAAAGGAAATGAGAAAGAAGTAGACCTGGAACGCTTTCGGGGTAGAGGAACAAGTCATATGAACAAGAAAACAGGTCAATGAGAAAACAGAAAAGAGCGGGAGATGAAAGCGCAAACTCACTTCAAGATCCCCGTTTACATCCATGGAGTCTAGGCGTTCTAGGTCTTGCTGAGCAAAGTCAACATCACGGTATGTAGATAGACCGTGGTAGAAGTCCCATGTATACTCAAAGCGGTACATTGTGAAGGCAATCAATAGACTACGGCTTGACAAGGCGCGGCCAAGCAATGGAGATGCCCGTGGGAAATAGACACTATCAGCGTACATGAAAATTATCTCCAAAATCTCAACAGGCAGTGTTTCCAAGAGACGGCTCCTGGCTGCCACAAGCCGATGCTGGATTGAGCGGTTGACCGAAGACTTTGTTGGTACTCTTAAGTCGGAATTCCAAGACAAGTCTAAGCCGTGCCTTTGCGGTATATATGAGCCGGCGTGAGTTTCTATAGCGCGCGAAATCAGCTCTACAGACTTCGCCGTATTATGCGTGGGGTCGTCATGTGTCTCGTTGTGAGGCTTGATTGAACCGAAATGCCTTTTTCTCCGGCGATACGAGCCCCGTACCTTGACGGGCGTCAAAGACATATCTTTGAGACAAAGCAAGGGGAATTATAAATATAAACCACCTTCTCGCTGTAGAACTGCTCGGTCTACCAGCAGGTTGTGGATGACAATAGAGCCTCGAGATCTGGTTAGCTGTGTGTGAGCAACTTGGTAAAAAGTCTTTCATTCACTTATATAGCCCAGGTTAGCTACATCCAAAGCATTCAGGAGACGAAGGAGAGGCAATATGGATAGATGCAACTTGGTATTTTTAGATTTGCATATCTTCGTGTTCTTTGTATCCGCTGTCTGGATAGATTTGTTGTTCAGATTAACAAAAGCATAATTTTAAAAGCGACGAAGAAGCAAAGAGGATTCATGTAAGACAAAGGTCAGCACCCCAAGATGGCTATATGCATTTATAAAAAATACTAGTCACCGCTTTAAAGGGGCATGTAGTTGCCATTTAGCTGCATCGCTTAGTCATTACAAGTTGTCCTGTAGTCTTATCTTAGACTGACGCTAGTCTTTTTTTTCTTAGCCTTGCTGCCAATGCTCAAAATTTCCGTCGAGGATCACGGGCCAAGTAGAAGGGCTACTAGATGTACCTTTTCTTATTTTTCTTCACTAGAGATGTCCTAAGGTTGGCGGACTCTTCCTTTTCTCTTCCGCTGTTTTTATCATTAAAGAAGAAGTAGAGGTACCTCTTGTTTGGCTAGGCCGCTCTCCACCAACCGATCACCCAAGTCTTTGGCCTGCTTCTCTGTTTCCATAATACAACTCCGCCGACTTCTCGATACTTTTCATGTCGGCATACACCCGAGCAAGCATGTCCTCATCCCTGCGATCTACAACTCCAGTGCCGTCCCGGGCTTTGCTTCGCTTTCTACGTGCCCAGTCTGAGAACCGACCATTCTTCAGTCCACGATGCAGGGTTCTCGGGAATGAGTTGCGAGGAATCAGGGTCTACAGCAGTCATAGCAGCAATGGAAGCTATAAAGCAACAACTACCCCAATTCCTCCCCCCAATGCGGCTAACCCGCTTGCACGGATAACTCCCGCGATTCCCGTCACTGTTTCCTCGATTTTGACATTGCCTGTCCTCAAGCGGACACCTTCTCTTAGCCCAGCGCGTGGCTTCTCTGGCTCCGGACGGACACAGGCATCAGGCCCAAGCTGTGGAAGCGGCGAGGAAGAGCGGATATTGTCATGGCGTGAACGTATATTTAACATGCGCATTAGCTCCATGAACAAAGACGCCGAGACCCAGGCTATGGAAGAGCGCTACATGTTCAATCCACGACGCACACTAACAGCAAAAGCCGCATTAGAGCCACGACTGCGTTGTACTGAAGTAGATGAGAACGGCGAGGTCAGTTTGACTGACAGTGAGTTTAAAAAGACTGAGTTGATTGCAAAGGTAGGTCGAATCCAAGGTTCCATGTTTGTGTCTATGTCTTCCGCATGCTGACAACTCTTATTCTCTTCTAGTATGGCCTATTGCCTCGTGATCTGCGCAAGATTGACTCATCGAATCTGCCCCATATCCTTGTGCGACCATCGGCTATACTAATCAACCTTTTACACCTCAAGGTACTCATTAAGCACGACCGGGTGCTTCTATTTGACGTGTACGGGTCTCAAACTTCCCACTCACAGTCAGCCTTCATGTACGACCTTCAGGGAAAGCTCAAGCAGAAGAATCCTACCATCGGCGCCGGCTTGCCGTACGAGTTCAGGGCCCTTGAAGCAGTACTGACGTCGGTTACATCAGAATTGGAAGCCGACTTCGAGTCTGTTCGGGAGCCCATCATTCACATTTTAAGCGAGCTTGAAGATGATATTGATAGACATAAGCTACGCCTACTTCTTATTCTGTCTAAGAAGGTGACTACATTTGAGCAAAAGGCCAAGCTCGTTAGAGACGCCATTGAGGAGTTGCTAGAGGCTGACGATGATCTGTCGGCTATGTATCTAACGGAGAAAACCCATGATTTGTTCCGTGGTGATGATGATCATACGGAAATCGAGTTGCTGCTTGAGTCGTACCATAAATTATGCGATGAAATTGTACAGGAAGCTGGCAACTTAGTATCCAGCATCCGTAATACCGAAGAAATGTAAGTCTAGTCTGTTTTGTAGCAGCTACTCTCAAAGTACTAACTACTTCTCCATCTAGAATTCGCGCCATCCTGGACGCGAACCGCAATTCCCTGATGCTACTTGATCTCAAGTTCAGCGTGGGTACATTGGGTCTTGCTATGGGTACCTTCATGGCTGGCCTCTACGGAATGAACTTGGAGAACTTCATTGAGGAGTCCGACTGGGGATTTGCCGCTGTTACAGGTGCCTCGATATTATGCTCTGTGGCGGTATGCTGGTATGGTCTCGTCAAACTACGCAAAATCCAGCGTGTCAAGATGATGGTTGATGAGCGCAATGACCTTTCACGAACACAGCGCTGGATTAGAGAGGAAGCCTTGCTGGACCCTCGCAGCAGGGAAAAGTTGCGCATGATGAATCTGCAGAAGCTGGCTGCTGGCCGCAAGAAGAAATGGGGCTGGTGGTGAGGTGCCCTGATTTAAGTCTTGGTTGGGAGAGATAACCGTGATATTTAAAGACGCGGTCAGTTTCCGCTTGTAAACTACTGTACATTATGATCTCGTTGAATTAGGACAAAACCGATTAGAACCAGTATTTGCTACTCTATCTAGCAATTAGGTGACATGACATGATGAGTGATGATGTCAGTTAAGTTGCTAAAATAAAAGGTGGGGGCTTTGTCAAAAATATGGGGACTGTAGTAACAGTTGGAGAAAAAAGCCCAGGTCAAGTCTTTTTATAAGCCCCGCTCCTTCCAAGTTTGGCGATGAAAAAAAATACAACTACTCACTAGCGGAGAGAAAAAAAGTGTAAAGCGAGGAAACAGCAATTTATTGTCATCAAGTTTGAAATCCAGCAGTTACTTCTCAGTATGGTATTCTGATTTATAATCATCCCATTTACATACTTCTCTGCGCTCACCCCTTCTTAGCGTTTCTCCATCGCACCCTCCCTTTCCCTTCGCTTTATTTTCTCTCTAAACAAAATACAACAAACACACACACACACATTCGTACATCCGTACATACATAAACACAATGTCCGATAATCACCGCGACAATGAAGAGCCAATGGAGGACGAATTCCTCCACGAAGACGAGGCTGCCGAGGAATTCATTCCCGATGATAATGATATGGAAGTAGACAGCGACGACGACAACAACAACAACGACAACAACCAAGATAACGAAGAGATTCTTCTGCAAAACGACAGCGTTGCCTACTTCGACCAACATCGCGATAGCGTCTTCTGCATTGCTCAGCACCCCATACATCCCTCGCTGATTGCTACTGGTGGCAGTGAAGGAGAAGACGAAGATGCCCCGGGCAAGGGGTACCTGATTGACACCTCGGCCGCGCCTAATCGCCCTGTGCTCCCCGCTAGCTTCTCGTCGGATCCTAACTCACGACCGGAAAGTGTGGCCTTGAAAGCGCTATTTTCTATTGACGGCCACAGCGACTCCATCTCTGCCCTAGCCTTCACCCTGCCCAAGGGCCAGTTCTTGGTGTCTGGAGGCATGGACGGCCATGTTCGCCTGTATGCTGTCGGTGTCATGCCTGATCAGCCGGTGAAGTTCAAGTGGATGGCTGAGGTTGCTGAAGTTCCCGAGGTCAACTGGATTTCACCCTGCCCTAACCCGGCACACCCACACACTTTTGCTGTTGGAGCGTCTGACGGCTCTGTGTGGGTATATACCATCTCACCTAAGGACAAGGCCACCCCGCTACAAGTCGTCAACACATACTACCTACACACTGGCTCTTGCACAGCTGGCTCCTGGACCCCTGATGGCAAGCTACTAACTAGTGTTGCCGATGACTCATCTCTGTATGTATGGGATGTTTTTGGCGAAGCTGCAGCTCATGGAATCACTGCCGAGAATGGCATGAGCGTAGTATCTCTAACTGCCAATGACCAGCGCTTCGCTGTTGACGGTGGGCTGTACTCGCTTGCTGTCGACCCCAATGGGGCCTTTGTTGCAGTTGGAGGTGCTGGCGGTGGCATCCGCATCATCTCCCTGCCACGTCTAGGCTCTACACCTAGCGAAGTATCTCCTGGTGGCCAGATCCTGGCATCACTACAGACCCTCAATGATACAGCTGAGGCACTCTCGTTCTCGTCGCCCGTTGTTGGCGCTGGCCAGTCACAGATCACGTTGTTAGCTGCAGGCTGCGTTGACGGCACTATTGCTGTGTTTGACGCATCGCGGCGTTTTGCCTTACGTCGCACGCTGCCTGGGGCTCACGAAGACTTCTCTGTTGTTAAGCTTGACTTCGTACCTGGCACATGGATGGTCACCTCATGTGGCATGGACGGTGTCATCCGTCGCTGGGATTTGCGAGCTGCGGCTGACCAGTGTCTAGTCAAGGAATGGAAGGGCCATCGCGGCGATGGAGAAGGTGGTGGTGTGCTAGGGTTTGTACAGGGTGAGTCAGGTGAACGGGTTATTTCAGCGGGCGATGATGGTGTGGTTCTTGTGTTTGATGCCTAGAACAACCAGCTACAGTTGTCTTCTCGTTACGATACGTTGCTTTATTTATTTATGATTTGATGGATGTTTAGGAGATCACAGGATAGAATAAAATGAAAACGTAAATTGCCTTTCCATCCTAGGAAGTAGTGAAGCTAGTGTAATCAAATGAGACAAGATCAGGCTCAAATTGCTTAGCAATCGATCGACACACGGCCAATAACCACCATAGTAGAAGCAATGTTTTTGTAAATCAATATGAAGTTTTCTCGCTCTAGTTTTCTGTTACATTGCAAAAAAGAAAAAAAAAAAAAGAAAAAAAGAATGAAAGGAAGAAAGCAGGAAAAAACTAGTATAGTTGAGCATATGCTGTTGAAAAAGCCGAGAGATAATCACCTCCTTTACTCTTGTTTAAAGAGCAAAAGATACAACTAACAATGTTGAGATGTAATGAAGTTGAAGAGACAACCCAAAATAAGAGCCTCAAGAGAGCTCTCTCCCCCCAGAAAAAAAGACAAGAGAGGGCGTGCGGAAAAAAATAAAACAGGTATCATATATAGTCCTCAGACGGCGCTGTTGAAATGCCCACCGGGATTTAATGCAGAGGACGAACAAAAAAAACAAGAAACGCCATTTTAGGAAAACAGAAGTTGGAAAAGAAATGCCCACTAGATCTAGAGGGTACTATAGCTGTAAGTACTCGGCCGACTGTTTATACAGCTTCGCTAGTGGTGTCGACAACCGGGGGACAGGTGCAGAACAGGTTCAGGTCACCATAAGCTAAAAACAAAGGTTAGTGAGAGTACGCAATAAGAAGAAAAAGCGAGAATCTAACTCACTGTCATCCAGACGGCCAACACTGGGCCAGAACTTCTTCTCGCGTAGCCACGGCAGCGGGTAAGCGGCCTTCTCTCTCGAGTACGGTCGTTCCCACTTGCCATCACCATCGCCATTAATAACATCACATTGTGGGTGAGGTGCATTACGCATGACATTAGCCTCGCGTGGCTGGTGGCCCTCCTCAATCTCGCGGATCTCGCCGCGTATAGAGATCATGGCCTCGATGAAGCGGTCTAATTCCTCCTTACTCTCGCTCTCAGTAGGCTCGATCATCAGAGTGTTAGGTACGGGCCAGCTCATCGTTGGCGCGTGGAAACCATAGTCCTGAAGACGTTTGGCAATGTCGATGGCAGCGATTCCAGCCGTCTTTTCAAACGGCCGGGCATCAATGATAAACTCATGAGCACAGCGCCCGTTCTTGTTAGTGTATACGATTGGGTAGTGCGGTGATAGCTGCGAGAGAAGATAGTTTGCATTGAGCAGAGAAACCTGCGTAGCCCGCTGCAAACCCTCAGTTCCTAGATGATTAAGTTAGTTATTATTGCAAGTCTAGCGACAGTCGTAATCTAGTTCAAAGTACTAAAGGAACATACCCATCATGTGATTGTACGACCATGTAATCGGAAGAATGCTGGCACTGCCATAAGGAGCACTGGACACCATGGGTTCGGCGGCTTCGGGGCTCATGCCTGGCAGGTAAGGAATGAGATGTTTCTTGACACAGATAGGGCCGACACCAGGGCCACCACCGCCATGAGGAATGCAGAATGTCTTATGTAGGTTCAAGTGGCACACATCAGCGCCAATCTCACCAGGAGAGGTAAGACCAATCTGGGCATTCATGTTGGCGCCGTCCATGTATACCTGGCCACCGTAAGCATGCACAAGATCACAGGCCTTTCGGACATCAGGTTCAAAGATGCCAAAAGTACTAGGGTAAGTGATCATGATGCAGCCAAGTTCGTCAGCATGCTTTTTGCACTTGGCCTCCAGATCAGCGATGTCCAAGTTTCCAGTAGTGGTATCACACTTGATAGGAACAACACGCATGCCTGCCATGGCAGCTGAGGCAGGGTTGGTTCCATGGGCAGAGACAGGAATCAAACAGATATCACGTTTCTTGCCTCCATTTTCTTCGTGATAGCGGTGGATAGCACGAAGGCCAGCAAACTCGCCTTGGGCACCAGAGTTAGGCTGTAGCGAAACACCATCCATGCTAGTAATAGTTGTCAACTGCTCTTCCAACTCCCTGACAAACACTTTGAAGCCCTCCTTTTGTTCTTCTTTAGCATAAGGATGCAGTTGTGAAAATCCAGGAAGTGAGATGAGAGACATTTCAGTGGCAGCATTGAGTTTCATCGTGCAAGAGCCAAGAGGAATCATAGAGTGAACCAAAGACAAATCTTTGGACTGTAGATGGTGCATGTAACGCACAAACTCCATCTCACTATGATAAGAGTTAAAGGTAGCATGAGTTAAGTAAGCTGAGTTTCGCTTGAACTGGGGAGGGAGAGAATCTGCGGAGAAACGACCATACTGGGAAGAGTACTTCGCGATAAGATCACCAACAGCGGAGTCACTATTCCTCGAGGCATTTGCTTTAAGGGCAGACAATAGGTTGTACAGGGTTTCAGTGCCAAGAGAATCGTGCATGCTAATACCAACCTGGCCATTTCCAAAGTCTCTCAGGTTACAACCATATTCAACAGCAGTATCGAGAACCTTGGTAGCATTTTCACCACAGTTGAGAACAACAGTGTCAAAAAACACACGACCTTCAGGGTCGCTCGTGTTCTTAATAGTATCGAGGCCGTAGTGATCAGCAACAAACTGAACTAGACGAGCTAGCCCTATGGTAGTCTCAGCCTGGGTCTTGAGACCTTGGGGGCCGTGGTATATGGCGTAAAAGGCAGCCATGTTGGCCAGCAAAGCCTGAGCAGTGCAAACATTACTAGTCGCCTTTTCACGGCGGATGTGTTGTTCTCTAGTTTGTAGAGCAAGTCTCAGAGCGCGATTACCGAGGCGGTCGCGTGACACGCCGACCAGGCGGCCGGGCATGCGGCGCTTATGTGTTTCAGTCACAGCAAAGAACGCAGCATGGGGGCCACCGTTACCGAGCGGAACACCAAAGCGCTGGGCAGTGCCAAACACAACGTCGGCACCCCACTCACCAGGGGGTGTCAAGACAGTAAGAGCTAAGAGATCTGTAGCAGCAGCTACCAGGCCACCAGTAACATGCACAGCCTCAGAAAGAGCGCGGAAATCGCAAACGCCACCCTTAGTATCAGGGTACTGCACAAGGACACCAAGAAGATCTTTGTCAAGGGCCTTGATGTCAGAAATAGCAGTTTCTGCGGCCAGATCAACAATCTTGAGGTTGATGCCTTGACCCTGAGCACGGCTCTTGAGTACGGAAATTGTCTGGGGATGCACAAGATCAGAAACAACAAAGGTTTTGTTAGGACGCCTAGAACGTGATCCAGGCAGGACGTTGACTGAAAGGGTCATGGCCTCGGCAGCAGCCGTGCCTTCGTCAAGCAAACTAGCGTTAGAAATAGGAAGACCAGTCAGATCAGATACCATGGTCTGGTAGTTCAATAACGACTGGAGGCGGCCCTGCGAGATTTCAGGTTGGTACGGAGTGTACGAGGTATACCAAGCGGGATTTTGCAGTACATCACGAGCAATAGGAGCTGGAGTAGTGGTAGCATGGTAGCCCGCACCAATGAAAGAGGTCGGGGTTTTATTGCGAGCAGCCATGGCAGCAGCATTTGCTGCCACGTCCAACTCACGTAGAGACGCCGTCTTCTGGCCATTTGTGGATGCAGACTTAATAAGCAGCTCGCGAGAAGCCGTGAGGACCTCAGGGGGGATGACCTGAGCAATGAAATCGTCTATGGACTTGGCGGGGGGAGACAGCTTGCTAATCATCTTAGTAACATCGTCGCTGGTGGGGCCAACGTGACGACGCGAAAAGGTGTTGGACGGAGGTACCAGTAGTGGGTACAGCTTGTCTCTAGCCGAAGCATCAGGGAATTCTGCAGGCGAAGCCAAGGGCGCGGAAGAAGTGAGATGCCGCGATTCCAGTGCGACAGAGCCGATGTAAGCCGCAGAGTCATAGCGAGAGATGCCCGATCGGAATTGCGTCTGAACAAAAGGCCGAACCAAGCGGCCCGCAGCGGCCTTCCTAGCAAACATTCTTTACTCGCTCGATGCGGAAAGAAATGAGGGACAAGAAAAAGAGGGCTTCCCCGAGCAGAAGAAAAGAGCGGAGTTTGAGGAACCAAAGGGGATAGGAGAGGGGGGAGGAGGGAGGAGGGATGGGATGAGGGCAAAGCGGAAGATAAATAAAGAAGCAATACAACGAAGCCAGAAATTGAGAGGGGAAAAATCAAGAAGAGAAAAAGATTGGAGGGGCACAAACAAGATGAAAAAAATAGGGCTTGCTCCAGACAAAGATGGAAAGAGCAAAAAGGGCAAGAAGAGGAAATTGCGGGAAAAGGCGCCGATAATGGAACGCAATCCAGTGGTTGACAATGGACGACAACTAAATGGGGTAGGCAAGTACTTGCTTAGATAGGTAAGTTTGCGCTGGTTACTTCCCTGTGTTTGTGCGTGAACCGACGATGTTGCAACTACTGTATCCAAGTCAAATTACATGAATATTGACTTCTATGTAGCATTAAGACATGATGTGTCTAGTAGCTAATCTACACAACATCTATCCCCATATTCACATACAGCGTATCCTCAGCAAATGCGCCCACATGTACAGTAAATAACAGCACATATCTACAAGTCTCACTCTCTCGGTAAGTGTGCGTACACTTTGATATCTAACAATCCTTTGGCCCTTGTACCAGCATTAGCCTCTGTACTTCGCAAGGAACCACTCCTACCATGTCTCCGAGGCTCCAGGCTGCTTGTGATTTGTCGAGTTGTCTGTAAAGCTTCTCGGCTTACAGAGATTCCCGCGGACAACCGGCTAGGCTAGCAGATTATCAAAGTCAGAAATTCTCGAGCTTTTTAATGTTTCAAGGGTCGCTCGAGTACCTTTTCGGTTCTCTGTATTTGATTTTCTTGCTTCCCCTCTTTCGTGATAACCAATCTGTGTGTCGGTACCAGTTTGGAACACAGATATTTACATTACACGTGTATGTAAATACTTATGTGCTGCCACAGTTTGAGGCTCTACTGAGTTTGTCTCCTCAACCAGTTCCCGCCGGGAAACTCGCTTAGTTTTATTTTCTCATTGTATCCACAAAAAAGGTAGAGCAATAAGCCTTGAGTCTAACATGTGAAATCCAGCTAGGGCATACCCAATAGTATCTTGATAGTAAAGCGGTGAAGTGTCTCATATCTCACCAGCTACACTGTGGCTTCATTCGGCTTCTAGCATACGGAGGCTAGCACAAAAGAGCGTTTCTCGCATCTGCGAAAGCACCTACAACAAACACACTGGTAGTACTTACAATGATGTGTGAACCTAGAATTGAGGCCGCCTTATCTTATCATAATCAGCCATAGATCAGCCGAGGATGTGTCTCCACCATCAAAGAATTTCTTGCTACATCACGATGAAGTAAACAGCTTTCTAGCCTTGCACACTTCATCTTCATCCTATAACCATACCCCATAATGTTCTGTAAGTCGCCTCTCTCGCTCAGTTTGCAAAACCCCTTCACACCGCTAATAATATCCTACAGTCCAGCCGCCCCCGCCCTCCGAGGAGGAGATCCGTCAGCAGGAAGCCGATGCGTCTTTCGCCATCCAACGCTCCGTCGTTGCAGCTGTTCTCCTATACCTGTGTACGTTCTGTTGTTATGCCTGACCTTTCCAGTCGCCTCGTTACTAACCTCAAACCTACAGCTCCCTTTGCCATTGATGCTGCTAAAATGATATTCTAAGCAGAATACTGCTTGTATGCGTGGCCCAAGGCCGTTCCATTCACAATATCAAACTCGCAATAGAGTGTGTACATTAGTTATGATTTCAAGACAACATCTTTAACACCCCATGGCCTCTGTGGTTTTGTTTAAGTGCTCCCATTTGCAACCATCACCCTCATAAATCACGCCAGAAGGCTCTCTTAGGCCACTCACTATGACTTTATATGGCTACATGACATCATGGGATACACCGTGAGCTCTTTTTCGGGCTTTAACAAATAGGAAAAGAAAAGAAAACATTCCTATGAAATCATTACTACCACTGAATGGACCCCCATATCGACGATACAGGATGAACACCTATTCCACTCCCCTTTGCATGGTCTCGTACTGTGCTTTGATTGACTCGACTTCCTTTTTGAGATGTTGCAGCTGCTTGTCGTAGTCTTCCAGAACCTATAGCCACTAAAGTTAGCAAATACCGTCTTCACGACACCATAAATGCGGTTTCAACCCTCACCTTCTTCAGCTTTAGCTCCGTTTCCTCGTCTAGGCTTTCATCCACTTGTGACATCGGCTTGTTGAGCTCCTGTGAAAGAGAAGTAGCGTATCCTCTCAACACAATCAGTCTACTCCAAAGCTCTTCCTCTTTAGCACTCATAGCCGGATCATTGACCGCTGTCTCTAGAGCGTGCAACTTGAGCCGCATATCATCTTCCTCGCCACTTAACGCATAGCCGCGGTTACGCAACACCTGCACTTTGGCAGCAAAGCTCATGCAACGCTCCTGTAGAACCACATGTCTACGGCGCGCAGCGGCTGCGCGCACACTTGTAGCCAAATCGTGCCGTGACAGGATTGCATCCAGGCTGCTATTAATCTGATGGATGCGGGTGTTGAGGTCGGCGACGGCACGGCGCTGGGTCTTTAGACGCTCCGAGATGCCCTGGAAGCCAGTGCATAGGACAGGAATAAAACCAGGGGCGGGCTTCTTCTGGAGCGCCTCTTCCCATTCGCGGGGGTTCTCGTGGGGGCCGGGCTTGTAAAATGGGACATTCGCTTCTTCAACACGGTTGTAAAAGTAGTGTTGGAACACGCAGTTAGGATTTGTCGTGTCCCATTTCTCGAGAACTTGCATGATCTGGTCTTGCACAGGGCGCTGGTCTGTAGTATAAAGAAAGAGTAGCGTTAGAGAGTATTGCCCCGAGCTAGCTTCGAAGGAGTAGGGAGGAAAAGCGTACGAGGTGCTTCGCGCGATGGCTGCCACAACGAGTTGGTAAGCTGCGCCTGAGACTGCGATAGAGATGGCAGACCTGGTTGTTGGGCTTGGGCCTGCTGTGGTTGAGTCATTGTATTCCCAAATATACTGGCGCCCATTTGCTGAGGCTGTTGCTGCGTTTGCTGAGCAGTTGTGGTGGAGGCATTGAACAGAGGTTTGCCAAAGACCGAGCCAGTGCCGGTGTTGGCCACAGTCGACCCAAGTCCAAAGCTCATTCTAGCAGGACTCGAGTAGCAATGTGTAGTGACGCGGCTTTGGGGGCAGTCCAGCAACAGAGTAGACACAAATTAATATGCACCGTTTGTTTTTTACCGCGTTGGTAAAATCCCGTCAAATGGAAGATGCACAAGAGTTATCTATCATAAAGCTTGGAAGCCTGAAAAGAAACAGCAACAAACAACGATGACTAAGCTCAAAGGCAAGCCAGAAATGCTTGCGATACACGTCTTATAAAGCAAGAGAAGGAAAAGACAATCAAAAAGGAGAATGCAACGCTCAATAGCTAACAAGATTGAACCAAGAATTGATTTTAGTCTTTTTTGCAAATGGCTTCTTGTGAAGTTTATTTTTCAGGGCAAAAAATACAGGGAACGCGACGGACGCAGCACGAGCCGTTGTCTCGGTGAGACTTCTTCTTCCACCAAGACAGGCCTTCACCGAATGTAACCCTAGCATGCAGCAGTATTTTAACCCATGAATCCACATCGCACGTGACTATGAAATGAGCGTACAATGGCGGCCAATCAACATCCACCAATTGCGGCAAGTCAACTTCGGGATTCCCAAGCTTCTATTTTCAACAGAAGGTGATAGACTGCTATCAATCGTCCCATTAGGCCCATCTAATTCCGATTCGACCCCGACTACATCCCTCGATACCGCCAGCCTAACAGCGATCGCCCACCATGTCGACCAGAACACCCAAGTAAGTTGGCTTGTCCAACTTTGCTCTGCCCAATAAAGCCGCTCCGATCCATTCTCCCCAGCCTAGAGGCCTGCCTCTATCCACCGGCTCATTCTATGACCAGAATTCACTTCATAGAATCTTCTATGGATTAAACTAGCAGGATGTCTGGGGATCTTCGCGTAGAATTGGCCATGCTAACCATCCTGCATCATGCTTTTCCTTGCATCATAGGTTCGATCAAAGCTTTCTCTATGATCTGGCACCTATGCCGGATCATATCCCCAAGGTCGAGGAACTTGGGGCTTCTTCAGCGCCGTTGCTATCTGCTGCTTTTTTTATCGGCGCGAGATGCCGTCCTTACAACGACGATTTCATGCAGTGCAAATCAGAAGCCAATGGCCGAGGAGAGTTTGACTGTATGAAGGAAGGCCGACGAGTAACTCGGTGTGCTTCTAGTGTGTAAGGACTCCTACACTGCCACGCAGGCGCGCGCATCTATGGCGTTAGAATGCTTGCGGACGGGCGGGTAATGAAAGCCTAGCTAGCTTTTTGTCGTACTAATAAGCTCATAGGATCAAGGACATCAACACCCACTGTCTGGCCGAGTTCCGCAAGCACTGGCAGTGTCTGGACAATGGCAACCATCAGCTTTGGCAATGCCGTGGTGAGGAGTGGAAGCTAAACAAGTGTGTTTATGAAAACTTGGTATGTGCCTCATTGCTCTACCCCAGGAAATAGCTGAGACTAACTTGCCCAAACAGAAACTTGAAAAGCAAATCCCCGATCAGCCCAAAACCAGCACTCCCGTGCACCTACGTCAGTCCCAGATATTTGCGGACCATCCCGTCTCGCCTGGCTCGAAGCCGTTTATTGCTGCCGCGTCGAGCAAGGAGTCGGCCTAGGCAATTAGTACTAGCCATGGATTGAACGGCCACATGTGCAGGTGAACAAACACCAGGGCACCCTCTACTACTGGCGTTTATCAATTTCCCTTTATACATGCATCTACAGTCAAGAGCTTCATGACTTTGGATGAATCTCTACGATGCCTCACTAGGCCGCCCCTGTGTAGCTTTATTAGCATGTTGAAGCATTTCCTTCTCACCATGACAATGCAAGCGCAAGAGTGGACCAATTGCGCGCAACGGAAGCTATTCTACAGACCAGGATCTTATTTAACAGAAGTCGGGCTGCTCGCCGATGAATTGATGATGACAACAGCTCTATGAAAGCCTCTGCTTGCATTTTTTTATGTGTGAAACCAGAAGACCAACATGTGAACCTATGTCTTGACGACTTCTTCAGGCCAAAGTCAAACCAAATAAGCAACGAGATGAAACTGCTGAATCAGTCGAATGAACGGTAAGATCTTCCCCTAATGTAGGCAGAATTGGCAAAGATTCAGTCTTGTCATGTTACTTTATTCTCTCTTATCCTTTTATCAGAAACCCCAATCACGCAAATTGCGAATGGCCAAGAACCAAAACATGTGGTCTTGTACAATGTTTACCCCTCCCTTTCCTATCTTCACCACTCAGGCCTCGACCGGCCACGGCATCCAGATGGCACAGCATAGCCCAGCCCCGACACCTCCATTGAGAATGGAGGCGCGAGAATCTGAAAGTCTTCGCCCTCCTCGAGCCCCCATTCCTTTCCAGACATGTGTACAAAGTTCTCTGGGAGGGTAAATATCTCCGGGCGAACCTTCTTCAGCTGCGCATATACTTTAAACAACAGGGCAACCATGTCTTCGTTGTGACGCGCCATGAATCCTTCATTACGAGAAAGAAGCGCCTTCTGCTGCAACTTGTTGTACTGGCCAAGACGGTAGTACCAGATGTTGTATTGAGTCAAAGATACGTTGATGTTGAAGGTCACTGGCTCACGAGAGCGGATAAGCAATGCCTCAAGGATCGCAGCGGCTCCGATCAGCCCAGTTTGGTAATCCGAGTTCGCTAAAAACAAATGGTCAGTACAAAACAATCGCTGTCTCACAGGTCCGGCGCTAATTAAAACTCGAATGGTGCCAACTTACGCAACAGCGGTAGGACAGGCTCATCCAAGCCCAGGAACTGGCCTTGGAGCCATGAGATACCCACCATGCAGTCACTAATCTGCTGCCATCCTGACCGGTCCTTCAGCGGCCCCTTCCAGCCATAGCAATTCTCTCTGGCAACCACAATCGATGGATTAATCTCTCGAAGCCTCTCGGCGCCAAATCCCAGTCTGTCAAGCACACCTGGTCTGTATCCATCAACAATCACGTCAGCTTCTCGAATGAGCTTCTCGAAGATGGCCTTGCCCTCTGCTGTCTTCATATCAACGCTAGCATCACGCTTGCCTGTGCTAAGGTCCGGCAGCAGGACAGTGACATCGGGTAGTTGCAGGTTGCCAATCTTTAGCACGTCAGCCCCTAGTACGGCCAGGATCTTAGATATCACAGGTGCAGCCACCACACGGGAAAAGTCAATGACCTTGATCCCTGCCAGAGGCCTGAACCCACACTCACCCCCACCGGCCTCAGCGCTAGATTGTTCGGGCCAAGGCACAGGCGCAGGAATGGGCACTTCATTGCGATTCCATAACGGCTCAGTTGCCATTATTTTGCCGTGCTCGCTAGAAAAGAACTCTTCAGGCGTCAGGCATGTTACCCCGGCCTGTTTAAAATCGGTGTTGGCCTGTTCTTCAAGAGACGCAGCAGTGCAGTGAGCAACCTTGTCCGCATAGACTTGCATGGCCTCGTCGTAAGTTAGGCCATCCTGCTCCGGTACCTCCATCATGCGCATTGTAGGGCCAGCATTCATGGAGCCGTGCAAAAAGTACCAACGGTCATCCGAGGTCTTATATAATCCAGTGGATGCTCTGTGAATAGGCTTGGCCATGTCGTATATCTCCCCCTTAGCAAGCTCGCCCATAAGGGCTTTGTGCTGAATAAAGTGTACTCCGTTGATGAAGGGGAGGACAATTGAAAGAGCAAATAGGGAAGCCAGGTCACTAAAGAAAGTGTTGTCAGTCGGGTGTTGGTTATCTCCCAGGGCTAAGTTAGTCGTGACTATCACGTACGTGTTTACACCAGTGTTTTGCAACGGGATGCCGTAGCGACTAGAAGCAACAGCATTGGCTGAGCTAACCACGAGAGCAAACAAGGCCGACATGCTCTCTGTCATCTTCAACGGTGATGGGATAAAAGGCTTGCTATCGTCGCCTGAAAAGCGAACATACGAGGCAGCTTTAATGATGTCAGAATGCAGGTCCAGCTTTTTGTCACCGATCAGCCTCTCAATAAAGAAGCGCTGTGCCTCTTGCTGCACATTGTACGCATCGGCGGATTCTTCCAAGTGTGTCATTGGATGCGGTCAGGTCGAGATGCGATGCTGCTTGAATTGGCGGGTGGATTGAGGGGGAAGCAAAGCGATCTCAGTAGAGGATGTAGCCAAGTTGAAGGTATTCCCTCGATTTAGTAGAACTTGTGGCAGTTGCAAGTCTCTAATCGCGGGAAACTAGACCTGTCTTCGGAATCATGAGCACTCATATTGCTCACATGACGAGCACAGATCATAAAAAAGTGGAAGAATGCGACCTCGGTCGAGTGGACAGGCCCTTCCCTATTGTGTTATCTGATTACATGAGGGCAATACATGCTAAACTCTAAGGTCATTGTTGCCCTGTGCATTAGTTTTGACAAGGCAATAATTTGCGCATATAGAGACAAACACAGATGGGGGAAGAGAGACCGGCCAAGAGAGCTTCCGGGAGCTACCGAGAGAGCCGCAAGAACGAGCGCAACACCCAGGCTCGGCTCGCTCAGGATGTTCAGATAGAGGAAGCTCCAAACTCATACTCTCGTTTAATCCTCTCCCTTGACCTTCCAGCACAGCCGACCCATTGCTGGATTTTTTCTACCCCGTTGTGCTGCCTTTTCTCGTGCACCAACATGCAAACAGGACAGGGGGGGGGGGGGGGGCTGAAATGGGTTTCCAAAA